>MJUU01037377.1:0-13509 GCA_002080025.1 Modiolus philippinarum | reverse complement strand
AAAATGATGGAAAAAATTTTTCTGAAGGAGGCTTTCTGCCCCAAAAAATAATGTTAATATTTTGTTGATACACGTGAAAAAAAAAAAAATTTTCGCGATTCGCTCGAATTTTTTTTTTTCTGTCCAGAATAAAAAACATAACCCACCGCCCCCCCCCCTTTCAGGTTAAATGGTCGGTCCCGAAGAAGTTTTTTTTTTATGTTCTTGAATCCATCAGATTAAAGTTTCTTTAAATTACTTTTTCAAGACCCCGACAAATAAAAGATGAAAATATACGAAGAAAATCAAATGATACAAAGTCTCTACAAATAAATGCTAGAACCAATGCATTTATTGTTGTTCTTCATCTTGAAATTATCAATAAGCCTTTGATAATAATGATCTTTGCTCATACGTTATAGTAAGTTCAAGAAACATGAAAAATAACATGACCTCACAATGAAAATAATGTAAAGGGGATTTTGTTACTGATTAAATTTCGGGACATTGAAAATTACATTTTACTGCAGAAACTGGTACTTGCATTCGATGAAAATCAAAGATGGGTATATTTTTTTCACTTATGTAGGAAACACTGCATTTTATCCTCTTGTTTTGCTGCATTTCAGTAAAGAAAAGACAGAATTTTTTATATTCATGACTTATATTCCGATCTTTTAAGAACCCATTAATCTACAGGATCTAAATGGAAAGCCAAAAACAGCTAGGATAGAACTTTGTGCGATTGAAATACATTGTACATCTAAATATAGTTTAAAATAAAACTGTAGGTCTTGCAATTTTTCTGGTGAAATTGGTAATCGGGCAAGCATCAAAATACTGATACTGTTTTGGTGAATATCCCTGGGGACTAGCAATCTACAAGCAGGGACGTGGGCACAGCGGATGTGAACAACAAAATACCGAAGTAACTGTAATTTTTTTTTCTGAAGATGCCATTTTGACAAAATAAATTCTTTTTTTTTTCGAAAACCACATACACGTGGAAGTCAAGAATGCTAAAAATTATGGTTGAAAACATTATGTATTTTATTGTTAGAGTTTTCATCCAGATCCTGGGGCAAAATATGAAGGATTTAAGAGAAGGGCATTCATTCCTAAATGTAGAGAAGGAACTCAAGTGTTGAAACTGCTAGAAAAAGCTTTTCAACAAGGAATGACCTTCACCATTGGCACTTCAAGGACAACTGGTAAAGAGGGTGTTATAACCTGGAATGACATTCACCATAAAACCTCCATAACAGGAGGACCACAGAAGTAAGTATAAACCTCCAAAACAGGAGGATCACAGAAGTAAGCGTAAACCTCCTAAACAGGAGGACCACAGACGCAAGTATAAACTGCAAAAACAGGAGCACAACAGATGCAAGTATGAACCCCTGTACAGGAGGACCACAAAAGTAAGTATACACCTCAGAAAAGGAGGATCACAAAAGTATTAATCCCAGGACAGAATGACCACAAAAGTAAGTATTAACCCCAGGACAAGAGGACCACAAAAGTAAGCATAAACTCCAGAACAGGAAGACCACAAAAGTAAGTATAAACTCTCAGAACAGGAAGACCACAAAAGTTAGTATAAACTCCCAGAACAGGAGGACCACAAAAGAAAGTATAGCATTTGTAGTGAAGCACTAATGATTGATTCTATTTAAGCATTTTGGTAGTAGTTAACGGAGGTAATGTAACAAACGTCATGTAACTTGTATAGATTTGGAAGGAAGTGTGACATGAAACATAAAATGTCACCATTTGTGATGACTTCTAGTAAACAAGGACTACAACACGCACCTCTTTGGACTATGTCTTATTTGTTTTCTACATTATGACCATAAGTTTTCAATTTTTAAGCAAGTGAAACCATCTCAATCTGACATACTGGTAAGTATAATCAAAAACTTAGCTATTTCATATACAGTAAAATCTGATTATTATTCCCAATGGTGAATCAGGATGCCTTTTTAGCGCACCTGACTATAGCATGGGTAAGCTTTAGCCATCACTTGACGCCCGTCGTCCGTCCGTCGTAAACTTTTCATTTAAAGATCCTCTCTTCTTAAACCACTGGGCCATTGAAATTAAACTTGGTCGCAATAGTCCCCATTTAAAATTGTGTCCTTCAAATCCATATTACATCCAGAATTGCCGCCATCAGGGAACATGGTTTTCACAATGGACCCCATGGGAAAACATTCACAGAAGCTGCAGAGCCAATTGGGACCTAACTCGGTCACAATAATACTTAGTTGGGCCCTTCTTAAAATTTGTGTGGCATGTATGCATCACATCAGTTTACGGTGGACCCTAAGGGAAAGCATTCAAACATCTTATAATATGAAGTCCTGAAGTCAGCTGGAACCAAACTAGTTCACAATAGTCCTTATGTAGTCTCCTTTCAAATATGTGTCCCAGAAGTCTGCATATCATTCAAGATGGCTGCCAGCAAGGAACTTTGACATTGGTTCTAATTGGGAAAAGTTGTGTAAACATCGTCTCTGAAACTACTTGACCAATTGGAACAAAACTTAGTCACAATAGTCTTTGGTTGTTCCCCCTTTCAAAAAGCATTCGGCAAGTCAGCATAGCATCCAAGATAGCTGCCGTTTGGGAACATAGTTTAACATGGAAATCATTTAAAGATCTTCTCTGAAGCTGCAGAGCCAGTAGGAACAAAACTTGGTCATAATAGTCATTGGGTGGTCCCCTTTCAAAACTGTTTCCGACAAGTCTGCACTTCATATAAGATGGCCACAAGCGGAAACTTAGTTTAACATTGGACTTTATGTAAAAACATATTTAATTACCTCCTCTGAAAGTACTAGGCCAATTGGTACTATACTTGGTTACAATAGTTCTTAGTAGGCTCTCTTTGAAAAATATGTCCGGTATATTCGCATCACATCCTAGATTTCCGCGAACGGGGGGGGGGTCATATTGCAACATTTGACCCTTTGGAAAGCGTCTGGAAAATGCACGGCCAGTTAGAACTAAACTGGTCAAAATAGTCCTTTGGTGGTTCCCTTTTAAAAATAAATGCCTGGAAAGTCTGCATCTGAGCTTAGTTGTATATTGGACCCTATGGGGAAACATATTCCAAGATCTTCTCCTAAAGTACTTAATTATTTGAATCAAAGTTAGGCTTAATGGTCCTTAGATAGCCCCTTTCAGAAAAGGGTGACCGTAGGTCTGCACCCAATCAAATTATAGATGCCAATTGGCTATTGTTTAACATTTTATCATATCACATCAATGTCTATTAACAGTTGAAAATGTTGCTGTTCAACATATTATTATGACTGTGTATGTCAACCATGGCCCTAGGGGGGCGATACAGTGTCTTGAGAGCCTCTTGTTTATCAAGTACTTGGATTAACATGTCTTTTTACAATCTACGACCTTTCAAAAGAAATTGCTGTTGAGTTGCTACCGGAAACTACCGCAATGGAAGGGGGATAATGGCAAAAAAATCTATTGAACTGTGTTTTGGCTATAGAAGAACAAATAAGCAATACAGGGATATGGAGTAAATTTACGTGAGACAAAGTCTGTACAAATACATGGTAAAACAAAGCAATGGAATAACTCTTTTATTGTTGTTCTTCATCTTGAAGTCACAATGAGGCCTTCAACAATGAGCTTAAATGAAGTCTGAACAACAAGTCATGTATTGCTTTTTGTTTTTAGGTTTGGATACCCAGATCCAGATTATTTAACACGTGTCAGAGAAGAACTCGCATGCAAGGGCATCACGGATACTGAAAAAGCTACAGTATAAAGTGTGGTGTTATGAGATTAGCAAATGAACCTCGTACTACAAACATTTACTATTACTTGTATACTGCCAGAGATCTGACAATTTCATAATGTATAATTCATTTGATATTAACTATACCCTCGCTACATGGTAGTTGCGGTATAATGGATTACCTCCGCACGTTTGTCGTCCATTTTTAAATCAGTCCTATCTAATCACCTACATAGAGAATGAATTAATATATTGGCAAAAGCTTCCTTTAAATCTGAGCAGTCAGATTTCAAGGAAACGTATCAAATCTTGTTTGCTGAGACTTTATTGTTTTAATCTGTATAGAATTTTCTGGAAAAATTTCTAAGTTGGGTTCTATTTGTATATTGCACAGATCTTCTTTATGATCCAATCTATCATGTATTCTGATTCCAAGGTTACAACAAGCAGTTCCTGTTTGCAGGGACTTCATTATTTTTCATTGTTGTACAGTATATGGAATTTTCGTTACTATTTTGAAACTATATCAGATTCAATTGTTATTTGCACAGAGCTTAGTTATAGTCTAATCCGTCGTGTATACGGGTTTCAAAAATATTTCCGATACTTCATTGTTGTACAGTACATGGAATATTATTCGTCACAATTCTCTATGAAACTGCAAGTCCTATTCAATTGGTGTAATGCATAGAGCTTTCTAATTGTTTAATTTATCATGTAAAGATTTAATGATTACGTCATTTAATGTTTTGCAAGACTTCGTTGTTTTGAATAGTTTTGCAGAATATTTCAATTTCTGTCAAGCAGAATCAGTTGATGTTTTGCACAGAGATACATTTTGATCCAATCTATAATGTAAACGGCTGCTTAGTATGTCAGAAGCACGGAATTGTTCGTCACAATTTATTCTTACACTGTAAGATGGATTCAGTTGTTGTTTTGTACGTACCTTCCTTATGGTCCTTATGCGACTTTTAAAGTTACATTATAACCACGACTTTTTTGCAGAGACTTCATTGTTTTTTTATTTTTGTACATTGGACCCTATGGAAAAGACATTCAAAGATCTTTTTCTCAGAAACTACCAGTCCAATTATAACCAAACTTAGTCACAATGGTCCTTAAATGGTCCCTTCTAAAAAAGGTATTCGGCAGGTCTGTACCCCATCCAAGATGGCCGCCAGTGGAACATAGTTTTGACATTAGACCCTATGGAAAAGACATTCAAAGATCTTCTCAGAAACTACCAGTCCAATTATAACTAAACTTAGTCAAAATGGCCCTTACATGGTCCCTTCCTAAAAAGGTATCTGGCAGGTCCATACCTCACCCAAGATGGCCGCCAGTGGGAACATAGTTTTAACATTGGACCCTATGGAATATACATTCAAAGATCCTCTTCTCAGAAACTACTAGTCCAATTAGAACCAAACTAAGCCACAATGATCCCACAATGGTGCTTAGGTGGTCCCATCCAAAAAAATATATCTGGCAGGCCTGTACCTCATCCAAGATGGCCACCATCTGGAACATAAATTTTACATTGGCCTTATTGATTTTAAGGGGAACCTCTGCCCAAATTTTTGAATTTTTATTTGAATTGTGGTCTGAAAGTTTTAATTTCAGCAATATGTATTACCTTGATTATAAGGGGAACCCCTGCCGTAATTTTTTTTGAAAAGTGTTCTGTTATGGGTTGTAATGGATGGTGGATCTTTGGGTTACCATGGAAACCAAACAAGAATACTGTAATTTAAGAAAAAAAAAGTATTCTACTAAATTTTATGTTTTGTTTTTCCTATTGAAAATGCCTTTTATCTATGTCAGCCATGGTCCAGGTGAGCGATACAGGCTCTTGAGAGCCTCTTCTTCTATAACCTCTCATTGACAAAATCTGCAGAACAATGACATCATAGAAGACAATAATCAATTTGATTTCAATTTGACACACTCTATGATGTGATGTTTGAGCTGTTTTGAGCTCTATACTGTTGCTCAGGATACAGACAGACATGGTCGGACAGACATCTCATATACGCATAAACGTGGTTCATGTCTGGGTTTAGTTTGTGAGAAACTTGTTATCAAATTGTTTCATTTTTGAAAATGCTCCAAATATTATTTAACTAAAATATTTTAACTAAAAAAACCAAGTACATATATGTTTTGATCCATAATGGCTAATTTATCTGATTTGCAGCAACGGGGGAACTGCTCGCTTGCTGACTTTTCATCACTTGCAATGTTTTATTCTTTTGTCGCAATTCATGTTGCATCAGCTATTTATCTTGTGACTAAATGGGCAGGAAATTCTGACAGTGAACGGATGTGAGAAAATATCAAGTCAAAACGGCTGTTTTTGGATTCAAAGTCAGAGGTGTTTTTGATATTGCCCGTCTCCGATTTTGCTAGAAATTGCTAGAAATAAATGCCTTTGACTGTTTTTACAGAATCTGATGACTGTCACAACGGCAGGACATGCTATTCCTGCATCACTCGTCATGACATAGAGGTACAGCCTAGCCTCAGTGCGAAAATCGAGTCAATTTTTCAAATTTCCCTGTTCATTTTATGTATAAAAGTGAAATTCTTGCAAGAAACAAGTCGAGATAAATGACTCAATGATACTGCATATCTAGTCATATGCAAAAAAAGATTCATTTAAGGGGACGACCATCTGATTTTCAGGAGGGGACTTGAACGATTTTCGCCTAGAAATAAATTCAAGTCCATCTCGATTAATTAATTTATTTTCATCAAATTTCACATCAAATTATGCATTTGCATTTGCAACAAAAATTCGTTCTTTAAATCAAAATCAAAATATTTATTTCCACTTGCACCAAGATTAAATGGTTTAAATGTACATTCAAAATTGATGAATTGCCTTGATTTGGATTGTCATTTTTCAAAATATATTTCCTCAGGAATTCAGGAGTTGTTTTTTTTTCTTGATTGCAGATCAGATCGACTTCCACTTTACCTCACAATTTCTCTGACTTATAGTCTATTATTTCAAATGCTTAACAGCTCTCCAGCGGTTTTTTTTTTTTTTATCAGTTTATCTGTTTGGTATTTTCTAAAATTGTTCTGCATTCAGATAAAGTTCTGTGCCTGAATCGTCTACAAAAGGTTTAATAATTTACATTCCATTTTGATTTTTGTTCTCAACACTCAAATTGATGTGATAATCTGCACGAGTGTGTGAGTTGTATATAATGCACAAAATTTTCAATTTAGTATGATGTTATGAAGAGTTTGAATTTTCACAAATAATTTATATTTTTATAAGGTAACTGGCTGTGATAACATTTAACAAATTAATGATTTACTATATTTATTTACTTATAGACTCGTATGAACATTATTTTTGTTGACACAGAACATACAAAAATTAAAAAAGAATTAATATTTTTGGAAGGATTTCACAATCTCATTTTGGGTAGTACATCTTGTCTCACAAGACTTAGGGTGGCTCATTCATCACATTTTTCTATTTGTGTCAGATTCGGAACTCCTCTGGTTTTCTCTGGTTCAATGGCTTAAAATTTTTGCACACGGATCCCCACTTTTTATTTCATGAATGTCTTCTATTCATCAAATTAAGACATCTGACAAATTTCACAAAGTTCTTGATATAACTTCCAAGCATTTAGACAAAAAATGTTAAACTAGGGCAAAATCCAGAGAAAACCATTTCTCACTAAGTTTTTTATGTCTTGTATCTCTACTAAGAGCACACTACCCATATATTTCTTTTTACCATTTCATTTAGCATACAGTGCTTATTCAATTGAAAAAGGTTTCAAGAAATTCTTGATAAAAACAACATCATGAGTGAGCCTCCTTAAGTAATGAAGGATTTATTCAGTTTTATGATTTGTTAAGAAAGGTTCACTGTATTTCTATGTCTAGTTGGCATATGACACGCCCATAAAATGACTGATAAGTAATAAGCAACTCCATTTGTTTTAATTTAGGGCAATATGTCAGATTCAAATTTTCATAATTCAGTATATCCAGAAATGTTGAACGTAATATTTCGAAACTATACTGAGAATTTTGTGTTCAAATTTTTATATTTCCAATTTCTTTTTCGAACAAAAAAAAATTTCCTGAAACAGGAAATGAAGAAATATTTTGTGGTACCATCATTCTTGTATCCATTTAGGGCCTTTGTTTACCTAGGGGTCAGTTTTCTTTAGAATGGTGGTATTTTTTCCATATTTACATTGTTTACTTTAGAATAGGGTGATGGTTAAGTTTTTGGGTTAGGGTTAGTGTACTCGTATTTGATTTAGAAGGCGAATATGATAGGGACCCCTAAAGTAAACTAAGGCCCAATTATGTATGTATTCATTCTTTCCTTTAAGATATTCAATCAAGAACTTGTGATTGGTATTGCATACTTTTTGTCTCGCCTGCGACGCCAGACACAGCGACGATAGATTCCGTCGTCGTCGTCGTCAGCGTCCTAAATTTTTGGTTAACCCTAATGTAAAACTTTTTTTAAAACATCAATAACTTTCTCAAATCATATTCAATGTCAATTCAATTTTGACACAATATTCAGTAGAACTCCATTATTGAATCACAAGTTTATTTTTGAAAAAAAAATAATCACAATTTTTCCGTATTTTGCCATAAATTGGACTAAGTTTTTTTCGATAATTTATTTTTGTTTGCTTCGTATCTCAGCGCCTACATGTCATAGATAGATGATGATTAGTAAGTGGTTACATCTTTAGTAGCAACCAACATCCATACCAGAACTATATCATCTTTACCTATATTTTTTCGCATCAATGACTGACTAAATTTTCATTTTAGGTTCATATATCAACAATATTAAAACAAAATTTGAATTTAGGAGTTAATTTTGATGTAGAATTGTTGCATAAAGTTTATAGATTTGAATTCTTTTCTGGTTCCAACTTCGGTAAATTTCCTGAAAATGTCAAAGACTAACAATTTTTTAAATATTTGCATTCAATCAAATATTTTAGCCTTTTTTCATAACAGACATAATTCGGAAAAATAAAAATTGAAAAATGTGGTTCCAATTTTGGCAAATTCTCTGCAACTCTCAAAGACAAGCCATTTTTCGGAAATCTTGCTAGCAACCATGATGTTGGATGAATTTTAGTGAAAACAAATTTTATCGATGCTTAGATTTCCAAAACGTTGTTTCCAATTTTGGTAAATTTACTGAAACTCTAAAAGACAATCAATTTTTAGGAATTCTAGTTAGCAGCATTGCTTTTTGGAGGCGTTTTAGTCAAAACAAGTATTTGTGATGCTTAGATTTAAAAATTTGTATTTCAATTTGATATATTTCCTTATACTCTCAAAAACAGTAATTTCTTAGAATTCTTAGCAACCACATTTAATATAGGCCAAATTAAAGTGATAGTTGAGTGAGCAAGCGAGACACTAGGTTCCGTGGAACATTTACGAATTATTTAAAACTTTGTATCTAAATTAATGACCAGAAAAATTTAGGAAATGTTTGATTTCAAATTCAGAGGCAGAAGTAGTGGTTTTTAAATATATTAATCAGTTATTCAAGAAACTTGTAAGAAAGTTTTATGATAGGTCAGTTGACTTGTAACATTGAAAAGTAATCCATCATGGCATGATGATCATCCTCTGAAGCATCAGTTGTGTAGTTACTCTACATTATAAACCAGCATGTACCATATTCGGGAACACCTTCAATACCCATTATTCACTTAAACTACATGTACTTTGCAGCTACTTTGTAGTTACTAAAAATAGAACATAAGCGGTCAACGCCCTATGACAAAAAAATGTGACTCAGTAAAATTATGTAACTGTTTAATTGAACAGCATAGAAAAATCTAGCAAACCTAGAGGTAAAATTAAGACACCACATTTGCCCTTATGTGTTACATTTTCATAGTTCTTGTACTCTTTCGGAAAAGATATTTCCATTGTTACAAATTAACAATACTATATAATGTGTAACAAATTTGTTCTCTTAATCTATAATGAAAAAGTTGTCTTATTTTTTATCAATTTTCACAGTTTTATACTTTTTTTAGCTCACCTGGCCACAGGCCATGTGAGCTTTTGCCATCACTTGGCGTCCGTCGTCCGTCGTCGCCGTCGTCCGTAAACTTTCACATTTTGACTATCTCCTCTGAAACCACTGGACAAATTTTAATCAAACTTTACAGGAATGATGTATGGTAGGTCCTACACAAAGATTGCCGAAATTTTTCCGATCCGCCAAAAAACATGGCCGCCAGGGCCGAACATAGTTTAACATGGGACCCTATGGGTAAATTCACATTTTTGCTATCTCCTTTGAAACCACTGGACCAGTTTGAACCATCCTTTACAGGAATGATGTATGGAAGGTCCTTTACTAAATTTGCCTGAATTTTTTCCGATCCGCCAAAAAACATGGCCGCCAGCGCTGAACTTAGATTTAACATTGGACCCTATGGGAAAAAGCATATATTTGCTATCTCCTCTGAAGTTACTGAAGCAAATGGAACCAAACTTTACAGGAATGATGAATGGAAGGTCCTTTACTTAGTTTGCCGAAATTTTTTCGATGCGTGAAAAAACATGGCTGCCAGCGCAGAACATAGTTTAACATGGGACCCTAAGGGAAAAGCAAGTATTTGCTATCTCCTCTGAAGTAACTAAAGCAAATGGAACCAAACTTTACAGGAATGATATATGGAAGGTGCTTTACTTAGATTGCCGAAATTTTTTCGATCCGTGAAAAAACATGGCCGCCAGCGCAGAACATAGTTTAACATGGGACCCTATGGAAAAAGCAAATATTTGCTATCTCCTCTGAAGTTACTGAAGCAAATGGAACCAAACTTTACAGGAATGATGTATGGAAGGTCCTTTACATAGTTTGCCGAAATTTTTTCGATCCGTGAAAAAACATGGCCGCCAGCGCAGAACATAGTTTAACATGGGACCCTTTGGGAAGAGCAAATATTTGCTATCTCCTCTGAAGTTACTGAAGCAAATGGAACCAAACTTTACAGGAATGATGTATGGAAGGTCTTTTACTTAGTTTGCCGGAATTTTTTTGATCCGTGAAAAAACATGGCTGCCAGCGCAGACCATAGTTTAACATGGGACCCTATGGGAAAAGCATATATTTGCCATCTCCTCTGAAGCTACTGAAGCAAATTGGACCAAACTTTACAGGAATGATGTATGGAAGGTCCTTTACATATTTTGCCGAAATTTTTTAGATGCGTGAAAAAACATGGCCGCCAGCGCAGAACATAGTTTAACATGGGACCCTATGGGAAAAGCAAATATTTGCTATCTCCTCTGAAGTTACTGAAGCAAATGGAACCAAACTTTACAGGAATGATGTATGGAAGGTCCTTTACTTAATTTGCCGAAATTTTTTCGATCCGTGAAAAAAATATGGCCGCCAGCGCAGAACATAGTTTAACATGGGGCCCTATGGGAAAAGCAAATATTTAGGAATGATGTATGGAAGGTCTTTTACTTAGTTTGTCGAAATTTTATCAATTCGTCAAAAAACATGGCCGCCAGCGCTAAACTTAGATTTAACATTGGATCCTATGGGAAAAGCAAATATTTGCTATCTCCTCTGAAGTTACTGAAGCAAATGGAACCAAACTTTACAGGAATGGTGTATGGAAGGCCCTTTACTTAGTTTGCCGAAATTTTTTTGATGCTCGAAAAAACATGGCTGCCAGCGCAGAACATAGTTTAACATGGGACCCTATGGGAAAAGCATATATTGACATTCTCCTCTGAAGCTACTGAAGCAAATTGAACCAAACTTTACAGGAATGATGTATGGAAGGTCCTTTTCTTAGTTTGCCGAAATTTTTTCGATCCGTGAAAAAACATGGCCGAGTTTAACATGTGACCCTATGGGAAAAGCATATATTTGTTATCTCCTCTGAAGCTACTGAAGCAAATTGAACCAAACTTTACAGGAATGATGTATGGAAGGTGTTTTATGTAGATTGCCGAAATTTTTTCCGATTCCCTAAAAAACATGGCTGCCAGCGCAGAACATAGTCTAACATGGGACCCTATGGGAAAAGTATCTATTTAGAGCTACTGAAGCAAATTCAACCAATCTTTACAGTAAGGATGTATGGAAGGTCCTTGGATCTGACAAAAAAGATGTCCTCCAGTGCAGAACATAGTTTAACATTGGAGCCAGGAATGAGATAAGCATCCTTATAGTCATCATCTCTGAAATGTATAGAAGGTCCTTTGCAAAAACTATTCATTTCAATAGGATCAGACAAAAAACATGGGTGCTAATGAAGAACATAGCTAAACCTTTGACCCCATTGGTAAGAAAACATCTTTTTTAGTCATCTTTGGCATAGAAGCATTTTGCCAGGTGAGCGATACAGGCTCAGTCTCTGAGCCTCTAGTATTTTATATCTAAAACTATGAGAGATGAGTTAAATTTCAATTTACCAGCATTTCAAGTGTTTTTGTGTAATAATGAATTTGAATTTGACTGAAAAATCTTTGTACCAGTTATTGTTCTTATTGCTACAAATATTTGACTTTTACATTTTGCAAAAAATAAAGTAAAATGAAATGAAAATACATCTCGGTACGAAATCTGCTTGCCAAATGTAGTTTTATCTGAGAGTCTTTTTCGATCAATTCTAATTACTGTTAACCAACTTATTTTCGAGAGCAATTTATTTTTCGCGATCTTCACGATAGTAATTAAATCGCAAAAATTAATAATCCCGAATATGTTAAACTGTAATATGAATCCATCAGCGATATTCGAAGATCCCGAAAATTAATCGCCGTGAAACGGACCAAAAGGAACAAAACGCAAATTAAAGTATTCGCGAAAATAAGTTGGTTAACAGCAAGTAGGCTTTAATAATCCGTGGCATTACGGGGATGTGATACGTTCGTATAAACTGATTAAGTAGATACAATTACGATTCCATTCTGTGTGATTAAGTAAGTCAGATGTTATTTTTGTGTAATTTATTGTTTAAATGTTTTTGCACAACTGAGATTTTTTTAAAGATATTATATATACATGTGTGATCATATAGAGTTGTATGTATATACATAGTAAAACTTCTGTGGTTAGTGTTATTACACATGTAATATTTCACTTCTAAATAAAGGTATATAAATTGTGATAAATTTGATTAATACAAAGTATATATACATTAGCAGTTCATGCAGGAAAGCTAACATCTTTCTACATAAAACAAATCACTCAAAATTATATGAAGTATGTGGTCATTAGGCCATTAAAATGATTAGTGAATATTTTCCAGTCCCCCTTTTACGTTAAAAAAAGAAAAGAGAATTGGATATGGTAACTTCGAACAGCCTAATGCAATGGTACAATTAGCTGTGGAAGTAATATACAAAGTCCTACGTATTGTGATGTAAACAATTTTTAAATATTCACTTCATCATAAAAAGTAGCCTTAAAGACATCTACCACCTAAAGTCTATAGCCGCTTTGGTATTCATCACTTCCGAACAATAATGTTTTCTCTTTTTTATGTCTACATTGAACTCTTTATTTAAAAATGCATAAACTGTTCCATCACAAATCAAATAATCACAAAAAAGTTCCTTGAAATTTCAAACCCTTAATGATGCTAAATTCAAATCTCAATCTCAGAATGCCATTGTTCAAAATAATTCATATTTTGTTCTCTATCTTTGACTTAATGGTCTTCCAAACGTTTAGATTTTATCTGCACTGAAGAGACATAAGT
>MJUU01037376.1:0-14844 GCA_002080025.1 Modiolus philippinarum | reverse complement strand
AGATTTTTGAAGAAAAGTTTACGACGGACGGACGGACGGACGGACGGAGGACGGACGACGGACGACGGACGCCAAGTGATGGCAAAAGCTCACCCTGGCTTTAGCCAGGTGAGCTAATAAAAACTACATTTTAAAATCTTCAACACAATTCTCTGTACAATATTTACATAAACATCTTATAAAGGGACTTTAGGCTTGGTGTATCTACCTGTTTCTACTGCAAGTGGTAAACAACCACTTCTTAAATTTGGTAACACACGTCGGTGTTATCTATTGGTAACTACGAACTATACACTCTTTATTTATTGTCATTTATGTTATTCCCATCATTAAACAATTTGTTAAACCATTCAGTTTTATCTATTTCTCAAAGTGTACATTTAATATCAAAAAGGTTGTGTTTAATTGAAAAATTATCAGAAATTATAGTGTTCAAACCTAAGTTTTCAACCTTTTCAATGCATTTTTATCTTAAGATTGTGAACAGTTCTTACTCCATAAATGAACGATGTGTGTTAATCGATAATCATAAGTTGTACTAACTCGACACAAAAGGCGAAACGTTTCTACAGTTACGGAGAACTTCGGACTACTAAACACCATATCTCCTTGTATAGCAATATTTGACACATTAGATGAACTACCTAAAAACAATCTGCAAGCTTTATTTTGTATTGTACGCACTTCCCTCTAATCAGGTTGTCCCCATAGACCAGCGCCGTAATACAAAACAGATTCAACTAAAGATTTATACAGTTTTGAAAATACATCAAAAGTCATTCCTCCACAACAAATGAATTTTGTATACAACACAGACAGTACCCTACTAGCTGATTTAGTAATCTCACGCACTGAATAGTGATAATAAAAAACCCGTTAAAGTGCAGTCCTAAATACCTATAAGACGCATCATAGTCAATTACAATTTCTCCACAATTAAAAACTGAAACCGATCTTGGTATGTTTTTATTCCGGAAATGTAAATTTTTTGTCTTTTCTCTATTTATTGCCATTCGCCATTTTTTTGCACCATGAGTTCAAGCAATTTAACATTTGCTGAAGTTTTTCCTCATCTGGTGCAGTTAATGCGGCATCGTCAGCATACAAAAGAATAGAAACATTTAATCCATTAATATCTACCCGGCATTCAGTTGTCGGATATCATCAGCAAGATCGTTAACATATACGGAAAATAAAGTCGGCGACAGTTTACAACCTTGTTTAACTCCATATCGCACCGGAAAAAACATCAGTCAGATAATTTCCTAATCTTACAGAACTTTTGTTTTCTTACAGAACATTATATAGAGATTGGATTGCATTCAGAAATGTACCATATATACCAAATTTCATTAATGTATACCACAAAAGGTCACGATTGACATTGTCGAAAGCTTTTTTCGCGTCTACAAATTCAAACGTATGTATCCTTTTTCTGTAGTTTACGATTTTTAACAATTGTCGACAATACATAAAGACGACCCAGACAACTGCAGTTGCGTCTAAAACCATTTTTCCTCTGCGAGCAGATCTTTAGACTCTATCCGGTCAGAAAGTATTTTGTTTAAGACATCAGCATAAATTTTACACCGAATGGATATGAGCGAAATCGGGCGAAACTTGAGTGGATGTAAAGGATCCATTTTTGGCTTAGTTGTCGGAGAAATAATACTTGTTAACCATTCATTTGGAACTTGACCTTCATAAAACAAAACTGAATTATTTTATGCAAAATATTTAAACACGTATCGCTCCGCAAGATTTCATTTGGTATTTCATCTATTCCGACGATTTACCTAACTTTGACCTAAAAACTACATCTCTACTGATTTCCTTATTAAGCTTGGATATGTAAATATCACGATTAAAATAATCTATATCATTACCATTGATAATGTTTCGAATGTGTGATACAAAAATTATCATCATACGAATGAGGCACATCTGCATCGTTAAATATACGTTCGTAGTCCGTTTTCCACTTACTAAGAACACTGTCATCATTTGCAAGCCCCAACTTACCAATAGACTTCCAAAAATCTCGCGAATTCTGCGTGGATAGATTTTGTAGTTTGTTTTGTTGTTCAAACTTATATTTACGTTTCATTTTGCAGTTGAGAATATCAAAATCTTTCCGTATACGTATGAAGTCAGTCCTTAAAGCTGATTTAACACCCGATTTACATCGCTTCCATTGTCGCTCAGCTTCACAGACTATTTTCGATGGGTCTCGATGGGGATACCTTTCCCGAAATCCCGGCAATTTTTCTACACTTTCCCGTTTCACGGGCGGGAAAATATTTTAGAGAGACTCTTAAAGAGGCCGCGTTTTCCCGTTTCACGGGCTCAATTTTCGTCAGTTCCCGCTTCACGCTGGACATCCTTTCCCGTTCAGAGTCACGTGCATTTTTCCCCATGATCCTGTTTCCCGCTTGCTTAAAAAGGTCAATCCCGCTTTTACCCCATCGAGACCCACCTTGAAGATCATTTGACCAATGTGGTTTTCGTATATTTTTATTCGAACTGATATTATTAGCGTTTGACTTAACCTCCCATTTCTCAAACAAGAAGAGTCTTAAAGTCATCATAAGCGATATCAACATTTTGTCTACGGTTCAATGCCGACTCAGTACGAGCGATAGTATCTACAATCTCATTTTGTAGTGCACCATCAACAAAAAGTTCGAGCCCAGTGTCAACTTTAAATATTTTTGGAGCTTTAACGCCATTTGTATCAATTTCACTTGCCGCACAATCATTACAAAAGTTTAAACTTACTTTTAAAGACAACTCAAGCAGTAAATGAACTGGAATTGATTCATATCCGACTAAACCAAGTTCTGTCACTATGTCCGACATTGTATATGAAAAAGAATGGAAATGGGGTAAATGTCAAGGAGACAACATCCCATGTCCCAGTTAAAACGACCCAAAACAAACTAAATGTACTTTAGAATCATCAACATCAAACAATTGTTCATGTGGAATAAGAACATAGTCTACTACAGACTTACCAGTATTTTTTATCAAAGTGAAGTCTTAAGAACCTTTTCGACCATTTATCATACACAGATTACAATCTACTAAAAATCCAATAAGTCTATTATTTGTATTGTCAATTATTTCTGGTATTTGTACACATTATCAACACCTTCAATAAAATCTTGAATATCACCACATTTAGAATTGAAATCACCGCATGTATATAATTTGCCAATGATCTGATACATAGGAAAACTTTTTAAAAGGACTGACATAAACTCAAATGCAGGAAAAGTTAGCATAATGAAAAGAACATCTTCACTGGATTCAACTGAATTCTGAAAACTGACTTTTAATGAACATTGGTCACATCAAAGTGTGTTATTTTCTAAAATTCGTTCCTTGTGTTTTGTTTGTTTCTATTTATTTGCCTCATACCCTCCTGCATTTCAAAAATAAAGTTGATGCCAAACAGAATTAAGTTGCTTATATGTACTCAAATGTGATTATAGATTTTAAAATTATGATTACTTAAAATGATGATTAAAATCGTGATTGTCTGAAGAATTGTTCACACGGATTTTCAGCAAGATTTTTGTGAGACATTATGGATGTATCTTGATTTCTATTGTATAAATCACTTTAAGAAACATGGGTTTTGTATGTTATGGTTATTTAAGGATGGTTCGTCAACGCGTAAGGGANGGTTTTTTTCTAAAAAAATATTTTGGATCCAATTTTGTGTGAAAAAAATATTTTGGCTGCCAAGATGATGAAAAAAAATTTTCTGAAGGAGGCTTTCTGCCCAAAAAAATAATGTTAATTTTGAAAAAAAAATATTTTGTTGATACACGTGAAAAAAAAAAAATAAATCAGGTTAAATGGTCGGTCCCTAAGGGAGAAATAACATCTCGATGACAAAGTTTCCTAACCTGATGATGGTGCTGGCTAAGCGAGGCGTTTCTTTTGTTATGTGAGTATTTATTGAAAAAGAAACTCCTTTGTTCCTTCTGTATTCTATTGCCGTTATTTAATCTAATCAAAACATTTCACACAAACGTAAATACAAGACAAATACTGTACAGGTTAATTAAATTTGTTCGCTTCATCAATGACTTTTACCACTTTTATGTAGTGACATATTGTATTTTACGCTCCATTCAACATTTCATAACTTTTCATATATTCTTTGAAGTCATTTACATGTAGAAATAAAGTATTGCTTACTTCTATTACGTAATTTAGAAAAAGATCATTGCCTTTCTATTACTTGGCGTCCGTCGCCTGTCCTTAACTTTTCATTTAAAGATCTCTGTTAACTAGTCAACTTTGAACATTAGCTTTAAGACAGCTTATAAACAGACGGCAAAATTAATGGCCGATTATCAATTGTGAGACGAAAAGCTTGTGGAAGAAGAAATTCTGAAGTCCCAAGTTGAAAATTAGGTGAAACCTTCGAGCTAGTTAGGAGCCTGGCAACCTTCACACATGGTGCTGCCGACCATCACAAGTCCAGCGCTTAATCACAATGACAACATGCTCGAAAGTTGTATAAAAATGGAAAGTTTTTCAGTTTGGCTTTTCTTTAGATCTCATTAGTTTTTCTCTTTATCTGCACATATTTCACTTTTTGGTCTTTCAGATATTTTGATTTGATCTGCACTGAAAGGTTTATTCTGCACTGAAGAGTAATAATTTTTCGAAATGGCCATCTTATAGAAACTAAATTTACAGTAGCTTTTATTAATGTCAGGTACTTACTTGATGCACTTGAGAGTACCACTTAATCGATTTTAAAATATTTCTCCAATATCACCTGCAGTGTGGAGTCCCTAAAAGATTCCCTCTGATAGAAATGTATGAACTATATACATTTCAGTTATTATGTACTTGTTCTTGAGAAAATACCTCATATGGATATACTTATCATATTTTCAAAAATTTGGCATTTAAGTAATTCTCTCATTTCAAAATGTTATTCTGACAACCTGTTTATTGTGCCAACATTTCACTGTTGGGGTAATAACACAATTACCGAATGGAATTGTCAAGAGCAAAAATCCACCGGAAAAAAGACAAAGTAGATGGAAAAATCCCCGGAAAAATTGTCGACGGCAATGATCCTGACTTTGTACAGGTATCTCAAAAGAAATGGTGGGTAAAACCTGTTTTATGTTATAAAATGCCAGAAACTGATAAAAAAATCCAGAAAAACGGAGAAGTAACTAACATTCTGTACGTAATAGTGGATATCGACGGGATATTCTACACAAATCCATTAAACTTGCTTTGGAATTGAGTAACATGAAGATTTTATACATATACTGGCCTCTCACTTATCCTGCCAATGTCTACTGAAAAACATGACGACACTTCGGGAAGTTTTGAGTTTGATTTTTCTTCCGTAGTTTACCAATATACTAGCTTCCTGGAGCTAACAAGCAGTTTAGCGGCTAACGCTCTTTGACCTATCTTTCCAAATTAAGCTTTGTCATATTCTTTTCGTTTTCAATACATAGATCATAGAGTTAAGTATACCTGTATTGCGATTTATTAGTATGCTTATTATACGGGATAGAGAAAGGAAAGGTTTGCGCACCGATGGCTTTTGCTAGAGTCGCTACCAAGTCCCGCCAACCCGAGTTCCTATCGTTATTAACGTTCGTCTCTTGTCTTTGATTTTAAGTTTGGATCAGGAACTGACAAGAACAAATGATTCAAATTGAAATAATCAATGTTTTGAGGATCAAAATGACTGTTATTGTACACCAATGACAATCATTTTGCATTATATGACTGACAATGACTGTCAAAATGGCTGACAATGACTGTCAAAATAGCTGACCATGACTTTAAACGTTTTGTCAGTCAAAATTTTCAACTGTCACAGTTAAAACTGGTTCTTTACAATACTTATATGTCAAACACATTTCTATCGACGACAAATACATTTAAATGCAATAAGTCTTCCTAGTGGTGTCAAGTTTTTTCCAGTAACTTCGGTATTTTGTAATTTGTTACCACTGGGTCGATGCCTCGGCTGGTGAACTGTTAGTCCCAAGGGTATTCACTAGCCCAGTAGACAGTACTTCGGTGCTAACCAGAAAGCCGATTATATTTTGAAAACTTGCAATATCTAAACTTTGTTAATTGTGGTAAAAGTAACTAAGGAGTATCTCTCTCATGCAAAGCTCTGTCCTTAACGGATTTTGGATTTCCATTTACATCATATTTGTTTCAGTTTTTAAACATTTTTGAGTTAATGGTCTTCTATATGTTTAGATTTGATATGCACTGAAGAGACTTAAATTTGTCGAAATGGCCGTATGCAGAAACTATATTTCCAGTAACTTCGGTATTAAGTTATTTGACTAACTTTCAACAATGCTTTAAATTTTAATTCACTAATATTGGATTATTTTGGCTTTCCATTTAGTCCATATTTGTGATTTGTTCTCTTCCAATTCAAACATCTTTGAGTAAATGTTCTTCCATATGTTAAGATTTGATCTGCACAGAAGAGACATAATTTGTCGAAATGGTTATATTCAGAAACTAAATTTGCAGTAAGTTCGGTATTAACTTATTTGTTACCACTGGATCGATGCCTCTGCTGGAGGACTGTTAGTCCCAGAGTGTATTCACCAGCCCAGTAGTTAGTAATTCGATGCTAACCAGAAAGCTGATTGTATTTTGAAAACTTGCAATATCTTAACTTTTTAAATGGTGTTAAAACTAAGGAGTTTCTCATATGCAGTGCTCTGTTTATAGTTGATTTTGGCTTTCCATTTATATCATATGTCTCATATATATTTGTAATTTGTACTCTTTCAGTTTTTAAACATCTTAGAGTTAATGGTCTTCCATTCATTTTGATTTTGATCTGCACTGAAGAGACATACTGAAACTAAATTTCCAGTAACTTCGGTATTAAGTTATTTGACTAACTTTCAACAAGGCTTTTAATTTTAATTCATACTTAAATATTGGAATCGTGTCTTTATTCACATAAGCATCATTACCAAGAAATGTAAAATTCTGTTTTCTACAAAAAAGAATTTGCATTAACATGCATTGTCTCTTTGCTATATCTTTTATTTCCTATGAAAAAACTTGAGATTTTTGAAGATCGACTTAAAAAATATTTTTGAAAAAAAAAACAAAACAAACAAACAAACAAACAACGATCTCATTAAGGTATTCTTGTAAGGATTTATTTTAGAACTACCTAAAATTAATGACGTCTCATCAGCAAATTGTAAAAAATGTGATAAGTATCTCATCCAACAGTTTTGAGATACATAATTTGTCGAAATGCGCAAATGCCGAAACAAAATTCACAGTAACTTCGGTATTTTGTTATTTTTTACCACTTGGCCGATGCCTCTGCTGATGGACTGTTAGTCCCCGAGGGTATTCACCAACTCAGTACATCGGTGCTAGACCGAAAACCAATTTTATTTTAGAATACCTAAATCTTAGAAAATTTTGTTTTAGACTAAGGAGTATCGCCCTCTTGCATAGCTCTGTGCATAGCTGATTTTGGCTTTTCTATATAAGCTCTTATCGGTTACTTGTTCTCTGACATTTTTTACGCGTATTTCGGTTTTTGGACTTCCAAATGTTATGATTTTATCTGCATTTAAGACACATAATTTGTCGAAATGCGCAAATACAGAAACAAAATTCACAGGAACTTCGGTATTTTATTATTTTTGACACTGTGTAGTTAGCTTCAACCCTAAGCCCTCTACTGAAAAAAAGGGACAACAAGAAATATCTACAATGGCTGAAAACTGTAATAACAAGTCATAAACTGCTTTGGAACTACAAAGGAAAAACACAAATAATACAAAAGACAAACGTAAACAGCGATAGGAACTCGGGACAGAGACTTGGTACCGGCACTTGCAAAAGCCAGTGGTAAGGCTAAACCGGTTTATTGGTACCCAACCCCCTTTATCTGTCCCGTTTCCCTAAAGTATAATAAACATACGAACAAAACCCAAATACAGGTAAACTACTAACTGAACCTGCTTTCCCACAATGTAATTTTTTAATAGGACTTCATTGCTGTACTATCAGTATTAGTAAATTATATCTTATTAAAATTTGTGTAATTTACGCGTCGTAATTTCCAACTGCTGCTTTTTCTTAGTTCTAGTTAGGAGGGAGACAAGACATTAACATTGAGAGCTCGAAATTAGGAATACTACAGACACTTCCACATCGGCCCCATTCCTTGACCTTCATCTTGAAATTGACAACAGAGGTAGAATTCAAACTAAGCTGTATGACAAACACGATGAATTCACTATTCCAATTGTCTTTGTAGCAACATCCTAACAGCGCCGGCATACGGAGTTTACATTTCCCAGCTCATTCAATGTTCAAGGACCTGTGGTCGATACAGTAACAGCCTGGTTCATCACAAAAAGCTACTTAAACAAGGGTATGCTACCCAAAACTTGAAGTCATCTCTCCAGAAATTTAACGGTCGACATCACCAACTTGTTGACCACATCTGTTTACCAGTTGATAACAAATCTTTCCCTTTAAAAGCTGATTTGTTGTTTCCTCTACCGGATTTGACTTTACTACCGGAGTTGACATGTTCAACACGGTGGGTGTCTTATAAGAAGTAGGAGATGCATACTCTACCGGCACACGTGATCTCATCCATGGATTTTATTGAGTCTGTGTTGTTCATCTTTGTGTGTGTGTGTGTGTTTTCATTTTTCCTTTCTGTGCCGTATTCATGTTGCGTCTCCGTTTCTATTTTTCATATGTCGCCAATGTCCTTGAATTATTCGTTTTGGATTGACGGTGCGGTTTTCACTTACTTTGAAACTATTTTATCAGCTTCATGTTTTATTCGACTTCCACCAAAAACGGTACAAAATGATTAACCTTAAAATTGAACTATACGTTAAAAGACTTCTAATGTTAGATTAATAATCGACCACCATACTTTATATTTTGCCCGACTACTCACGGAAACTTTCTTCAGAAATCCACTAATATCATCTTTGTAACAGGCATATTGTTCATCTATTGCTAAGTCCCTTAATTGTCAAATCTATTGTTGAATCAAAATCCCATATCATTGACTTTCAGTTCCACAATATAGTAAACCACTGTGAATGTCACAAGAGTATGTTCGTTTCCAAGTTCATGGTCCTACTGCATTAGTTGGGAAGTCAACAGTTTTAGAACTGCCAGTCTAAATAGGCAAATATTTAACGGTTAGTCGAAACCATGCTGTTGTGACGTAGCAAAGCTAATACAATGTCTAAAAAGGAGGTATCATAAATTTGCTTTGATTTTCCTTGTGATTTCCACCAAGGATGAAGACACTAATCCTCCGTTTTTTACTGGATACTGAAATTAGACTAATGCAAAGCATAAACAACGGTACTGGATCTACTAAATGTTCTATAAAACTTTCTTCCAAATCCTTAGAAGCAGTATAAATGAAATGTGAGAATTGAAAACCAAAATTAAAATTCTAGATCATTCTCACACTAGTTTCGACTTATCCACACTTTATTTCTCATGAACAACTGGAATCTCGGCTGAAAGGTTTATAGATGTTTCTCCTATAATAACGGTGAATGGAGATACAGGCAGAAAACAGGCATACTTTGTTTAATACGACTCAAAATCCGAGAAAAAAAAAATACACCTATATTTAGGATACTGTGGAAGTACTTTTATTCATGGACATCAATTTTCGTAGTTTTCCTAACTATTGCTTTTATGTGGGTACTTATATTTATGGTTTCCAATTCAATGCATTAAAACCTTAAAATGTATTTCGTTAAATTACATTACACATTTTTTATTTGCAAAAACAAATGCAAAAGGGATTGGACACAAGTTATCACAACATTAGATACGTCCTCTCCCTAATGTATTTCGTTGGGAACTTAATTTCGTGGTTTAAGTGAACCACGAAATCCACGAAAATTGGAACCCAACGAACAACAGCACTTTCACAGTATACTATAAAGTAAGCTGTTTGACAAACGAATTGACTTCATTTTTCAATTAGTCAACTTTCATTTATTCCAACTACGCCAGTATACGTAGTGCAAGAGTACTAGTGTTACTTACAAATAGGCTGCTTAAACATGGTACGTTTCCCATATCTTAGTCCTAATTGCAGAAGTTTTACCGTCGACATCGCGGTTTGGGGACCGCTAGATGGCGGCAGGTAAACTTTAGTTTGGTAATTTCCCCTTTTGGATTTGACTTCTTTACCGAAATTACTAGTAATATGTTCAACATTGCTGATGTATAACAATTAGTCTGTCGATGTACCCGATCTCACTTATGGTTTTTATTATGTTGTTCATATGTGTTTGTGTGTTCTATTTTTTCTTTTTTGTGCCGCACTCACTTGTCATGTCCTTGTTTGCGTTGTTGTTTTTCCTTTGAAGTCCGAATAACTGTTACATTATTCTAGAAGTGTTTCATTTTTTAAAAGAAGTTTAAGAATTGTGATTTTTGCTGCCACTTGGATACGGTCTCATACCTCCTGTCAAGCTTACAAATGGAATTGCAGGAGCAGACCAGGAGATAAATAGGTACAACTTGTTTATTTCACATACAAATGTCTTCAAAAGACTGATATTTAGTGTGTACAAATATGAAGATTCAAATCGAGAGAAAATTTACTGATTTATAATATGTCTCCAATTCAATGTTTACATTTTGAAAAACGGTAAAAAATAAATGCTACATTTTCTGTAAATAGGATAATTAATGCAGAGAAACAAATGATTTTGGAGAAAAAGACTTCAAAATAGTAGTACCAATTTTGAATCAGAACACCGTCACCTTTATGTTAACACGATAAAGGGGAGATAACACAGATCCTCACTGAAAAATGAGGACAATAAAGTAATTCATTGAACTCTCATAGAACCTGCAGCAAGATTAAAATATTACAAACCCCGCAAATTTTAAATTCTAAGAAAAATACATTAAAATACTAGATAGATTCCCAGTTTCAAACTGATCTACGCAGATTGTGAAAGAAGTACTGCAAAAATCAAACAACGAGAAGAAACACTGTGGAGCAATATATACAAATTGAAATTGCAATATTCAAGAGTTGATGAACATTTTGGATATTCAAACGTTCAAAGATTAAATCCCAACGAAAGGGTCTACAGGGTACGATGGATGAAAATTGTGAATTACGTAAGGTAAATAGAATAAAGACAGAATAAGTAACTTTTATGGAGTAGTTTGTCTGGAATCGATAATATGCAAGAACAAAGGGACTGTAATGGACTGCAAAGAACAAAAAAAAATCTTTCATGAAGATAAACATGAGTTGAGAAAAGGAAGATCATATACAATGACGGATATGGAGCAATGAACAGTACGTTCAAATTACAACAAATCTGTAGATGCGAAAAATGTGGACCTTTAAGGGAATTGGCCTTTTTGTCCTTGATTGGTAAGCTTGTACAGCAGTGGTAGTATTCATATTTCTGAGGACATAAATCAAAGGTGGTACTTGATAAATACTAAAATACCGAATTTACTATTAATTTTGTGTCTGCAAAGACACATTTCGACAACTTATGTCTCTTCAGTGCAGATATTTAAAACATTTTGGAAGTCCAAAAACCGAAATACGTGTATAGAGAGAACAAATAACCAATAGGATCTAAATGGAAAAGCCAAAACCGGCATCGGCCCAGTGGTGCTAATACTATAATACCGAAGTTACTATTGTAGCGTGTAACCTATCAAACTATATTCCTGGGTTCGTTCCAGTATAAACTAAGGATCTGTCAGTATTTTATTTAAGACAATAACACAAAACAATACTAAACCAATCAACTAAGTTATGTACAGGGGCTTCTTGCGATGGATAAACAATATACAAACATCATTTCAAAACAAATATCTTCAAAAGGGGTTTAAACACTAGCTATGAACTACAAAACTAAGATAAAACCTAAACCTAACCTCTAAACAAAAACCTGTCTCGAACCTACCAATATTCACAACTTTCTTTAAAACACTTGCAGTCTCAAACCAAAGACTTCTTCAACCCAACGACGACTGTTTCATACAGCACGAAATGTTGACAAACCAAATAATGGTCCTTCTGTTGTTACCTCTGGGGTTTCAACATCGGACAAAACAAATTGGCTGTTCCAAACACCTGACTTGAGAGCCAACAATAACAACTTTATGAGGGTTATAAGTTATCGCCAGAGGGATAACACCAAACCCAGCAACCAGCTTTATTGTTTCAAAACGCTTACCTCTGTTCTCAAGTTGAGCTTGGTTTTGGACGTGACTTCCAGAACAACTTTACCCTAACAACGCGGCCCTTAAGTACTCAGGACGCGGACGCGCCAGAGAGCACCTAGAATCAACCAATCGGAATCATCGAAAATCGCCCACTGTAATTTGTATCTATATGATCCCTTTTGAATGGAAATAATCCGATTTAAATGGAAATGAGCATCTGCAGAAGCTAGAAATAATAAATAAAAATTGTATCAGTCAAGAATAAACTGTTAATAAATTTACGATGATATTTACTGTGGTATCCAAGATAAACAATCCAGGTTAGTTTTGGGAGTAACATTTCATCAGACTAGTAAAGTGGTGATTTACTGATTTCGCTACACTATCAATTTTGTTTCTGCATATGCAAATAAATGACTTCCAAAATGGATTAGTGTTACGATCAGAATACCATTTATGGAGCGTTTTTGGTCCCAGATTATTAAAATTTTCGTAAATGATTAAGAGCACAATATAAATTACATGTTAAAATCGACAATCAATGATGAAAGTGGTTACTAAAAATGCAGATAGATCATTTTACTGGCTATCAACTTTTACAAGAGATAAAATGCGAAGATTTTGGTTGCACAAAGAGTGCAAAATTAAAGATGGGCGAAACTGTCATCCTGCAATCCAGTTAAGGAAGACGTGGGTGTATTTATATGTTTATATGCAGCAGGTTGCAATTTCAAACACATATTAGCAGCCAAACAATGAATAAAAGTAAAAAAGAGAAGCTTTACATAAAGTAAGAACCAAACAGACAATCAAAAAGGGGAGAAAACTAGCATAAAAACATGGAAACATCGGAAACACAAAGAAACAAATATGACATAAATACGACATAAAAAGGAAAAAGGGTGGATATACATGTCGGGTAACGGATGACAGTGATTGTGAGATCACTTTGCCAGTTTAATTAATGTTTAACAATCCCACATCCATGACAAGAAAAGCCATGGATGTAGCGTTGCAAAGCATTTCGCTAAAACCGGTGCTAGGGGCGGTCTTGAACTTACTATGAGGTATGCACAAAGGTCATTGTTGAAGGCTTCATGGTGACTTCAAGATGACGAACAACAATAAAAGCGTTGTTCCTTTGCTTGTTTTACCATGTATTTGTAGAGATTTTGTCTCATGTGCATTTACTCCGTATTCTTCTATTCATCATGTGAATTTAAAACTATGGTCAGGTGCAACGGAAGAGTAAACATTAGAGGAGGGAACAAACTATTGCTATAAAGGGAAAGATCTGTCATTTTCGAAACAAATATATCATAGCTGTCAACAATTGTTATTTCAACCGTATAACGTCTGCAGTACTGAGTTTTACACTTTATGTGTAACGTACTCATGTTAAAATTGCATACATTTTGTATTTGTAAGCAACAGAATTCTTGCAAGGAAGTCAAAATATCGACTACAGGGCTTTGAGCAGCGAATAAGCTCGGAGATGCACAATTCCATATGTTGTCGCTACAAGGAAAGGAAGGTTGACTGTTTGAAAAGGGAAGTCATTGTGTTTGTTGGAAAAGATAATTCGATTTCGATATCAGAAGATGCTATTGGTATCGATATCAAAATTATCCCCACTTTGATCTTATATAATTAACCTTGAACATGGGTTAATCTCATTTCTTGTAAAAAAAAATATGTCAAGTTAACAAAACAAACACGCAATCAGGACATCGAATCCGTTAGTTTATGGTTATTAAGCTTTGTTTGTGTCATGGAAATCATATGATAGAAATTGTCTATCCATCCAAAACAAGTTTGGCCAATCAGAGATGGATAATGGCAGACAACATAAAATAATAAAATTAATAGCAAAGCCCATTGAAGGATTTACAAAAAAATAGAGCAGTGCTCAAGGTCCCCCGCCTTAGAGTTGTATGTTCCTTTTACCTGAAAAACGGTACAAGATGAAAAAAAATGTTTGGGGAGAGTTTTATTGCATTTTTCACGAGGAAGCATTTGCAAAAAAAAACCATCAAAATCTGATGAAGGTAAGAGATACCAGAAATCTGTTGGCATATGTATGAAAGCATTCATTGAGAGGAATCTAATGGAAAAAATCCCATCGAAATCGGATAAAAAATAAAAATTTCCCACACGGACCAAATTTTGGTGCAATAAATTCTATTTTTAGAAATTGTGACCTTGACCTTTGACCTACTGACCCCAAAATCCATAGGGTTCTTACCCTTCCCTATTCCTTCCATCTGTATAAGTTTTGTTTCAATCGGGCAAGGGATAATCAAGTTATCATCCGGAAACGACATCCGGAAACCCCCACCCCCCAACACCTTTGACCCCAATTATCTTGAAAACGGTAAGAGATACCAGAAATCTGTTGGCATATGTATGAACGCATTCATTGAGAGGAATCTAATGGAAAAAATCCCATCGAAATCGGATAAAAAATAAAAATTTCCCACACGGACCAAATTTTGGTGCAATAAATTCTATTTTTAGAAATTGTGACCTTGACCTTAGTAGTTAACTATGGGGAAAAGTCGTAGGTTTTCAAAAATCGTTTTT
>MJUU01037373.1:49681-78866 GCA_002080025.1 Modiolus philippinarum | reverse complement strand
CAGTAATATCAAATACAGCTAAGGACAAAACTACGATGGAGGGAGTTAATCCTTAGGTTTTAAATTTACATAAATTTAGATAAAAGTAATTGAACAAAGTGTACACATGTGATATTATCTCATGTACAAGTAAACCATATCTAAGAAAAATAAAGAGCATACATCTCTACCACGGGGAATTGTTTTACCAACTCCACACTGCAATAAAAGACAAACTCCTGTATTAAATATTTTACGAAAGGATAAAAAGTCAATTTGTAAAAAATATACGCATGTGATAAAGTAATATTGTTGGAATTGGAACATAGCTTTGTTTTCAAATCGAAAGAAGAGAGTCATATTTGAATCCACTATCCTGGATAAAAGTGGTCTACCATTTGCAAAATCTAAATTTAAGAAAATTTTGTTAAAATCTAAGGAGTATCTTACTCTTGAATAGCTCTTTGAATAGATCCTATTGGTAATTTGTTCTCTACCAGCCTTTATACATATTTCGGTTCATGGATTTCCAAATGTTTTATTTTGATCTGAACTGAAAGGACATAAGTCGACGAAATGCGCATATGTAGAAACTAAATTCACAGTAACTTTGGTATTTTCTCATTTCAAAAAAGAAAAATCTTCCCATAATGAATTAGAATGTTACTTTTTATCGAACCGACCCTTATATTTTCTGATATTTTGATTGAAAAAACAAAAACGATTTTTTTTTTCAAATATGTGTCGAATGTCATTGCCATTGTATAAAGGAATTAATATAAACAATGAGGCAATTAAAAATTATATGATCCATTTTTTAATATATGATATCTACATTTTAGATAAAATGAGAAAAAAAAATATATATACAACATACCGAAAAAGTAACTACATATATACACCAGTTCACAGCAAGTGTTCTGCACGATTTGATATGGCATTGTTAATCACACTATGAAAGATAAATATTCAACGATATGATATTTTAAATAACGCAATGCAAATACTAAAACGGACAAAAACGTGGGCGGATTCCTTTTACAGTTAGAAAACAAGTGACAGGGTCAATAATATAGTTTATCATTTGTGGAAAACTCAGGTAAGAATAAACCCTCATGCTGGTCTCTGTACTGAAAAGAGACAAGAGAACGATCTGTGGAATAAATGTTAATGTATGCGTTATAACCAGCAACGACAGTAATTTAAGTGCTTGAATCTTTACTTTCATATTTCTTTGTACAGTAGGTGGTGGATAGTTTACTCTCCCAGGTTGGTTTGAGGTTGAAGATTGAAGTGAGCATGCGGGTAATACATGTAATTGAATGCCAATTGTTGTGCTTGTCTTCTTGATGTTGTAAAATGTCTTGATGCAAAGCGGAACCTCCACAACCATAATACACAGAATCATCCAAAATGAAAGCTTACTTCCTACGGAAAACATTGAACCATCAATGACTTCCTTATAAATACAAATATCCTTGGCATCAAAACCGTACAGGACTGAAAATGTAATTGTCAAAATCAGTATTGTGATTACAGATATAGCTCCTAATATAATCCTTCTCCTAGCTAGAACAGGTTTAGGTGTGCTAAGAGATACATTGTATCTATCAATGGCAACAATGCATGTTTGCGTAAACGACAATATCCTCGAAACAGAAATTATAATGGGCAGTATTACACATGTGGAGTGCATCGTTTCAACATTAATAAGAATGCATGCCTGTAAAACAGTGCCCAATGATGCAAGCCCTTGAAATAAATATATACTACAAAGAAGTCGTTGGAATAAATTTTGTCTCATTTCTTTTCTTAACACAAAACTTAAGAATATTATTGCATTTAATATTGTTGCAAGAATTCCGCTTCCGATATTCACGCCAAACAAAGGCGATATTTTCGGAGATGTATCGGTATTGTTTTCGCTAGAAATGTTCATGATGATATTTCCCAAATGTGTGCTGTTTTCGTGGTTTCAAACCTGATGCCGCTAGTGGTAGTTAAATCCTTACTGATAAAAGCGGCAATATGTTTTTATTAATAAATCATGGGGAGTGTTGCTTACGACATGTAAATGTTAACCAATCAACAAGGATTTCAAATTGAACTTTCATTGAACTAATATGGAGTATCTTTTAATGCTGAAATCATGCTCACAGTTAGGTATAATGATAGATAAAAGGATCCACATAAGATATCATTTCTGTCATACAAGGGTTTGATTATTGTATTTCTGCAACTTAATTTTATTTAGACAAAGTTACAGTGGGTGGCCTACAGATGATCTGGCTTTATCAAACGATTTTCTTTTCTTCAAATAACTAAATACCGAAGCTACTGTGAATTTATTTTCAAATCGAAGAACTAACTTGCAGTATTTGGGCTATTAATAATTCTGAGTTGTAAGTACTTATATTTAAGTATGGAAACAGAACATGCAGATACATTAAAATACAAGAATTCCTTAACAGATGTCCAAGCATCAGCATTGTATGGCTATATTAATATCAAATTTATGCCTAGGTCTGGGTACCCATAAATCGGTTAAACCTACCACTAGCTCTTGCTGGTACCAGTACCAAATCTCGAGTTTCTATTGTTGTCTACGTTTTTCTTTTTGTCACTTTATTGTTTTTCGTGTTCAGTTCCCTTGCAGGTTTCGAAATGTGTTTGTATATTTTCGGTCACTGTACATGTATGTGTTTCATGTTATCTTCTGTTTATCTAGAAACATATCTCTTATGAAAACAAACTATTAAGAAAGTCAATTTCTAGGGTTACAGTCGCCATTTTACTAGATATTAACGGTCGTAAAACAATAAACTCAACATGTAACATCTCTAGTCCAATCATCGTATAAATCTTTGCTTTTTATGGAATGAATAATTCGATCTCCCTCGGTAAAAAAAACAAATAAGTTCGAAATTCTGTATTCCAAAAACATACAACATACATTGTGTATTATGTGTGCAACGTTTTCTTTTTTTATTACACAGATAATGTAGTCACTCTTAGCTACATTTTATGCATTATAGACTCATTGAAAGATTTTGTATTTGTCAAAATAAAAGGTACTACAATAAATCATGAAAGGACTTTGAGTAAATGCACAAGAGGAAAAGTCTCTTCAAATACATAGTAGAAACAAATAATGGTCCGCTTTCATTGTTGTTTGTCGTATTGAAGTTACCATGTGGTCTTCAATAATGAGCAATGCTCACGCTTCGAGGAATGCCATTCTGTTGGTAGTTGTGTCTTAGATATTTTTGAGGCTCCTGATTAAAATTATGTCAGCTCAAATTATATTTTCGTAAGTGTGACTCAGATTTAGACTATTAGTCCCCGAGGGAATTCACCAACCCAATAACCAGTACTTCGGTGCTGGCCCGAAACCCGATTTTATTAGAAAAGCTGCAATATCTAAACTTCAGAAAAAATTGTTAGAACCTATGGGTATCTCCACCCTGCATATAGCTCTGTCCATATATGATTTTAGATCCTATTGTAAATTTGTTCACTATCAGTTTTATAATTTTACATATTAATAGAAACCCCATTTGTTTAAATTTGAATAATTTAAAAAAAAACATAAGTATTCTTTACATACGAAAATACATGTAAGAACTACCAGGTATGGAATTCACTCCTTTACATTTTTAGCTGCAAAAACATGGAATGAGTTACCAAATAATTTTAGATTCGAAACAAATTTTTACCAATTTATTAAATTAATCAGTACTTGGAATGGTAACTCATGTCAATGTAGTGCATGTGCTTAATTGCTTTTACTTTGGGCATGATTTTGTTTTATTGATGTATTTGCTTGAAATTCTTATTAGTACTAGTTTTTATGCTTCAAATGATGTATTGCTGTTTATGTTGATGCTTGTTGATGGTGCTTTTGCTTAATGTGCTTTTTGTGTACATGTGTATTTTAACTTTGTGTTTGTGCTGCATTGTATTGTATCTGTTTTGCTAGTGCTGCATTTTAATTGTGCTTTGTCTAATATGATTTTGTTTAACTATAATTAATCTTATGTCTTAACTGTGTAGAAATGAGCAATGTATGTAAAAATGTGTTGCATATGTGTTTTAAATTATGTCTGTTATTGTTTTAGTCGGTTTAAAAAGCTCCTTGGAGTTTTACTTTTAATCGACTTTAAATAAAGCTTTTTGACTTTGACCTTGATCAGCTTTTACACATGTTTCGGTTTAAGGATTTCTAAATGTTTTGACTGTAAGAAACTTAAGTTGTCGAAATGCGCATATGCAGAAAATAAATTCACAGTAACTTCGGAATTTTCTTATTAATTTACTCTTAACATTTTCGTATTATGTTTTCATAATCAAAAGTCGTTATGGACAAGAGATCGGTGTTATAAATTAATTATCCTAAAACGACTCATAATTATTATACCCCGCTTTGAAAAAGCGGCGGGTATATAGTGATGGCCTTGTCTGTCCGTCCGTTCGTCTGTCCGTCCGTCTGTCAAACATTTTTGGTCACAGTTTTCTCAGCTTGAATATGTTGAAATGATTTCATATTTGGTCAGAAGCTTGCTTATGATGAGTTGTAATGTGTAAGCTATTTTCGGGTCTGTCGTGTTGCTACTTCCTGTTTGCCGATACGTCAAAGTTTTACTATAACACACTATGGATGAGAAATTTTGGTCACAGTTTACTCAGCTTGTATATGTTGGAATGATTTAATATTTGCTCAGAAGCTTGGTTATGGTGAGTTGTAATGTGTAAGCTATTTTCATGTCTGTCGTGTTGCTACTTCCTGTTTGCCGATACGTTGAAGTTTTACTATAACACACTATGGATGAGAAATTTTGGTCATAGTTTTCTCAGCTTGTATATGTTGGAATAATTTAATATTTAGTCAGAAGCTTAGTTATGATGAGTTGTAACGTGTAAGCTATTTTCCAGTCTCTCGTGTTGCTACTTCCTGTTTGCCGATACGTTGAAGTTTTACTATAACACACTATGGATGAGAAATTTTGGTCAGTTATCTCAGCTTGTATATGTTGGAATGATTTCATATTTGGTTTAATAATGATGAGTTGTAACGTGTCAGCTAGTATTCCGTCTGCCGTGTTGCTACTTCCTGTTTGCAGATATGTGGAAGATTTACTATAACACACTATGGGTGAGAAATTTTGGTCACTGTTTTCTCAGCTTGTATATGTTGGAATGATTTAATATTTACTTAGACGCTTGGTTATAATGAGTTGTAATGAGTAAGCTGTCTGTCGTGTAGCTACTTCCTATTTGCCGATACGTTGAAGTTTTACTATAACACACTATGGATGAGAAATTTTGGTCACAGTTTTCTCAGCTTGTATATGTTGGAATGATTTAATATTTGCTCAGAAGCTTGGTTATGATGAGTTGTAATGTGTAAGCTATTTTCGGGTCTGTCGTGTTGCTACTTGCTATTTGCCGATACGTTGAAGTTTTACTATAACATATTATGGATGAGAAATTTTGGTCACAGTTTTCTCAGCTTGTATATGTTGGAATGATTTAATATTTGCTCAGAAGCTTGGTTATGATGAGTTGTAACGTGTAAGCTATTTTCGGGTCTGTCGTGTTGCTACTTCCTGTTTGCCGAATGTTGAAGTTACTATAACACACTATGGATGAAAAGTTTTCCTCAGTTTTCTCAGCTTGTATATGTTGGAATGATTTAATATTTATTCAGACGCTTGGTTATGATGAGTTGTAAGGTGTAAGCTGGTCTGTCGTGTAGCTACTTCCTATTTGCCGATGCGTTGAAGTTTTACTATAACACACTATGGATGAGAAATTTTGGTCACAGTTTTCTCAGCTTGTATATGTTGGAATAATTTAATATTTGGTCAGAAGCTTTATAACACACTATGAATGAAAAGTTTTCCTCACAGTTTTCTCAGCTTGTATATGTTGGAATGATTTAATATTTACTCAGACGCTTGGTTATGATGAGTTGTAACGTGTAAGCTGGTCTGTCGTGTAGCTACTTCCTATATGCCGATACGTTGAAGTTTTACTATAACACACTATGGATGAGAAATTTTGGTTACAGTTTTCTCAGCTTGTATATGTTGGAATAATTTAATATTAAGTCAGAAGCTTAGTTATGATGAGTTGTAACGTGTAAGCTATTTTCTGGTCTGTCGTGTTGCTACTTCCTGTTTGCCGATACGTTGAAGTTTTACTATAACATACTATGGATGAGAAATTTTGGTCACAGTTTTCTCAGCTTGTATATGTTGGAATGATTTAATATTTGCTCAGAAGCTTGGTTATGATAAGTTGTAACGTGTAAGCTATTTTCGGGTCTGTCGTGTAGCTACTTCCTGTTTGCCGATATGTTGAAGTTTTACTATAACACAATATGGATGAGAAGTTTTCCTCACAGTTTTCTCAGCTTGTATATGTTGGAATGATTTAATATTTACTCAGACGCTTGGTTATGATGAGTTGTAACGTGTAAGCTGGTCTGTCGTGAAGCTACTTCCTATTTGCCGATACCTTGAAGTTTTACTATAACACACTATGGATGAGAAATTTTGTTCACAGTTTCCTCAGCTTGTATATGTTGGAATGATTTCATATTTGATGGGATTTTGGCTATGATGGGTTGTAACGTGTAAGCTATTTTCAGGTCTGTCGTTTTGCTACATCCTGTTTGCCGATACGTTGAAGTTTTAATATAATACACTATGGATGAGAAATTTTGGTCACAGTTTTCTCAGCTTGTATATGTTGGAATGATTTCATATTTCATGAGAAGCTTAATTATGATGATTTGTAAAGTGTAAGCTATTTTCTGGTCTGCCGTATCGCTACTTCCTGTTTGCCGATATGTTGAAGTTTTACTATAACTCACTATGGATGAGAAGTTTTCCTCACAGTTTTCTCAGCTTGTATATGTTGGAATGATTTCATATTTTGCCAGGAGCTTGATTATGATGAGTTGTAACGTGTAAGCTATTTTCAGGTCTGTCATTTTATTTTTAGTTCAACGAAGTTGAGGGGGACTATTGGAGTACCCCAGGCGTCCGCGTCTTCGTCCGCATTTGGGTATATATCTTGGTAACTATGCAGTGTAGGGTCATCAAACTTTGCATGCAGGTGCATCTTGGGCTAACTCACAACCTCAAAGAAACTTAGGTCTCTTTGACCTATATTTTTCGCTTGAGTGGCTTGCATTTAAATTTACATCAAAGTTCATATCTCAGTAACTATACATAGTATGATCATCTTACTGTGCGTGTGCATATATCTCTAATGGTAGGTTAGCATCCAGGCAAAATAAGGTCACTTTGACCTACATTTTCCGCTTGACTGACTTACATTCAAGTTAACGTCCGAGTTCAGATCTCAGTCACTGTACATGGTAGGATCATCTTACCTTGCACATGCATGCATCTCTGATGGTAGGTCAGCATCCAGGCAAAATTAGGTTACTTTGACCTACATTTTCTGTTTTACTGACTTACATTCAAGTTTACGTCCGAGTTGAGATCTCGGTCACTGTACCTGGTAGTATAGGATCATCTAGCGTTGCGCATGAATGCATCTCTTATGGTAGGTCAGCATCCAGGCAAAATGAGGTCACTTTGACCTACATTTTACGCTTGACGGACTGACATTTTAGTTTACATCCGAGTTCAGATCTTGGTCACTGTGCATGGTAGGATCATCTAACCTTGCACATGCATGCATCTCTGATGGTAGGTCAGCATCCAGGCAAAATTAGGTCACTTTGACCTACATTTTCCGCTTGACTGACTTACATTCAAGTTAATGTCTGAGTTCAGATCTTAGTCACTGTACATGGTAGGATAATTATCTAACTTTGCACATGCATTCATCTCTGATGTTAAGTCAGCATCCAGGCAAAATTATGCCACTTTGACCTACATTTTTCGCTCGACTGAATTTTATTCTTGTTTAAGTTAAGTTGGTAGGTCAGCATGCAGGCAGAATTGGGTCACTTTGACCTACATTTTCCGCTTTAGTGAATTTCATTCAAGTTCATGTCAGGAATAAGATCTCAGGTACTGTATATGGTAGGATCATCTTGCATGTGCATGTGCATGCATTTGTGATGGTAGCTCAGCATTCAGACAAATTAGGTCACTTAAACCTACATTTTATGCATGAGTGACTTACATTAATGTATACATCTGAGTTCATAGCTCAGTAACTGTACATTATTGGTTCAGGTAACCTTGCATATGCATGCAATTTTAATAGTATGTCAGCATCCAGGCAAAATTTGATTGCTGCGACAACATCCCATAACGAGGCGAACTTTGTAATCGTTTATTACCTTTGTTTCAACTTCCTGTTTGCCGATATTTTGAAGTTTTACTATAACACACTATGGATTAGAAATTATCGTCGTATTTTACTTAAATTGTATGGGTGGGAATGATTTCAAATTTGGCCTGGAGCTTTATAAAAATGAGTTTTTTTTTGTCACAATTTATTTGGAGCTTTATAAGTGGGAATGATTTCAAATTTGGACTAGAGTTGTAATGTGTAAGCCATTTACAGGTCTGATTCCTGTTTGCCGATTCTTTGATGTTTAACAGTAACTAACTAGAAAGGAAAAATCATCACAGTTTTTCTCAGCTTCCATAGGTTGGGTTGGTTTCATATTTGGTCTGAAGCTTGATTTTGATGAGTTGTAATGTGTAAGCCGTTTTCAGGTATGCTGTATTACCATTGTTTTCTTGGCTTGATTTCAAGTTTGGTCTGGACAACTGTTCAAAGAATTATATTACACTTTGGAAGCGGGGGTATTCATTTGTGGCCCAGCGGACCACAGTACTTCTAGTTTCATTTAAAATCTACACATATTCAAATAAGGTTTATTGTAGCAGTTTACCATGAAATCAGTTTCAATTCATTCTCCAACACACATACGGTTCTATGCATCATTTTCTCTTGACATCAACTTATTATTTCCCCTCACAAACACATGTGCAAACTTTGGAAACTAATTTGGAAAAAGTGTCGTTTTAAGCCATTTTGACATATATAAGAAATGTATAATGTCTCCAGCTTCAAAATGTTATTTTTTAATTTTGATATTGTGTACATATAAGAAATTATCATATGAACAAATACATCACAGCTAACGAAATTAAGAAAGCATACACCTCAAGCACAAGACATTTGAACGGACTCCGCAGGGCACGAGAAATACACTCCGTATTGATAACTAAAAAGATAACTTTTTTAAATATTGAACAGAAATTCAACTTATTGCGGGTGCCATTGAAAAAGTGGGCAACAGCAAAAGCCTTTTAAGTTAAGATGCTGTAAAAATTTAAGTCGGTGATGTTGTTGTGTAACACTATTTTGATCTTTATTTCAAACAACCACTTTTAGTTTTTTAGCTCACCTGGCCAAAGGCCATGTGAGCTTTTGCCATCACTCGGCGTCCGTCGTCCGTCCGTCCGTTAACTTTTATTCAAAGGGATTCTCCTCTGAAACTACTTGGCCAATACTAACCAAACTTGGTCTGAATCATCACCAGGGTATGCACTTTCGAGTTTGTGATTTTTATGTCCGTAGACTAAACAGCATGGCCGCTGTTACTAAACATAGGGGTAAATTGCTCTTTTTTTGCAAATTACTCGAAAACCGTTACAGATATCAAAAATCTGACAGGAGTGAAAATGATGAGCATGATGAGATCTACCCACTGTGCAATTTTGAAGAAAATCTGAGTTATAGCCCTTTTTCCGTAAAATTTTCAAAATTTTAGCATTTTTACCAATTTTTTATTTCAAAAAGTGTAACAGATAGAGGTCAAGTGTAAATTGCAAAAATGTTCAGCATATCAAGATCTACGCACCCTGAAATTTTGAAGAAAATCAATAAACCCTTGTAGGAGTTATTCCCCTTTTTTCAACGAATTTTTAAAAGTTGGTATTTTTCGTCTTTTATTTCCAAAACTATAGAAGATGAAGATTACGTGTAACATGATGAAATGTTTGCCATGCTGTGGTGACTTCAAAACTGGTGTTGAAAATAGTTTGTTGACCGCCATTTTCAAAATGGCCACAAAAAAGGCGGGAAAATTCAACATTGTCCGATTTCAATGAAATTTGGTTTCCAAATAGGTATTGATGTTACAACTTCAAATTGTTCCATGACCGCCATTTTCAAAATGGTCGCCAAAAAAGGCGGGTAAATTCAACATTGTCCAATTTCAATGAAATTTGGTTTTCAAATAGGTATTGATGTCGCAACTTCAAAACCTATGTTGAAAATTATTTGTGACTGCCATTTTCAAAATGGCCGCCAAAAAAGGTGGGAAAATTCAACATAATCTGATTTCATTTGATTTTTTTATCCAAATGGATATTGATGTCGCTACTTCAAAACCGGTGTTGAAAATTGTTTGTTGACTGCCATTTTCAAATGGCTGCCAAAATAGGCAGGAAAATTCAATGGTGTCCGATTTCAATGAAATTTGGTTTCCAAATAGGTATTGATGTCACAACTTCAAAACTTATGTTGAAAATTGTTTGCTGACGGCCATTTTCAAAATGGTTGCCAAAAAGGCGAGAAATTTAAACCTTGTTCTATTTCAATGAAATTTGGTTTCCAAATAGATATTGATGCTGCGACTTCAAAACCGATGTTGAAAATTGTTCGTATTTCAAAACTGGTGTTGAAAGTGGTCCTTAGCAAGAATGTTTTTTGTAAAAAAAAAAGCGCAACAAAGAAATATAGTAAAACCTGATCAGACTTTAAATACTGTACAAGATATTGGTGGTGTTCGAGGTACTAAAGTTTGAGACTGATGATAAACTGTATAACTTACAATGTTACCGCGATTTTGGCAACTGAAAGCCAGATGAGCAATACAGGCTCCTGTGAGCCTCTAGTTTAACTAGCTTCCAAATAGGCAATTACAAAATACTTCAGATAGCAAAATAAATATTATTTTTTTCTAAAATGTCCTTGCTAGGCCTCCGTTAAATATACAAACGTTTAACTACGCATCAAAATAGTCTGTTAAATATATATACATTGATTAATCAAGGCAAGTGGAATATTTTGATAATCAAAATCAAACATGGTATATGCAGATGAAAACATTGCTATATGCAAACGAAAACAGAAATAAAATAATCAGGAGCATATAAAAACAAAAAAGTCAATAAGCAATGCCAGGTTCGGCGTTGTCTTATTATCTTTAGTCATTGAGCATCTGCTTCGTTCAAAGCTGTATCCTTAGCTGATTTTGGATTTTCATTTAGATTCATTTCTTTATAGTTTTTCACATTAGAGCAGATCAAAAGATAAGGATATCTGTCATAAATGTAAGACATTCCGTCTTTTGTGGAGTGAAACGCAGCGAATTGAGAAAATAAGACTACGATTTTTTTAAATTATCGAACGTTAGAAGCTATCCTGTAAAATATGTATTGATGTCCTAAAACCTTAAATGTAGAAGTCGAGTCCTCGTCCCTTTCAACATACCTTCCATTGTGAAGTGACGCCATTTGTGATGTTACGTCATGGGTACGATTGTTGATTCATGCTTATTTTTGGAGTTGAGACGAGTGCACGTGAGTTCGTCCCGCCTCGGGAATGATTATTTATTCTCTAATTTTTTTTCGACTTTGGTCACCCAATATTTTGATTTGATATCGAGATTCAAATACAGGTTCTTTGTTTCTTTAAAACCAATTTACCTTTTACGAAGAAAGACAATACATACAAATAACCATTGTGCATGACAGGTATAAAAATTAATAATTATTGCTGCAATACAAATACATTGATATCGGGTTTAAATTAACCAGGAGAACGCACTTCTGCATTTATATAGAATAAAAAAAGAACAGGAAACACCTACAATGGCCGAAAAACATAGTCACATGCCTCGAAGTAACAAGGAACTGCAAAAAAAAAACACAACAAAAATACAAAAGACAAACGTAAACAACGATAGGAACTCGGGGCAGCCGGACTTGGTACCGACACTAGCAAAAGCCAGCAGTAGGGCCAAACCGGTTTATTGGTACCCTGACATCCCCTTTCTCTGTCCCATTTTCCTATAGTATAATAAACATACAAATGAAACCCAAAACAGACCACAATCTGAAGGAAAAAAGAGGGACAAAACGTAATTGTGAAAGATGGGTCAAGGAGTTCTTGGCGCTTAACTTTTGGCTAGCTAAAGGAGCCTAGTCTGCTGGTAAAATACTGTCGCACTACGGAAGAAAAATCAAACTGAAAACTCCCAGATTGGCTTGGTAAAAAGTCATCATGTATTTCAGTAGAAATCGGCTATATCAGTGAGAGGCCAGTATCCGTGTAAAATCCTAAGGTCATTGGATCCCAAAGCTAATTTAACGGACACGTCTAGAATATCCTGTCTATATCCCCTTTTGCGTAAAGAATGTAAGTTACGTCCCAGTTTTTCTGGATTTTTAATCAGCTTCTGGCATTTATTAAAAACATTTTCGTAAAATCGAGGATGAGAAATGCCCTTAGTAATAAGCCGTTTGCAAGTGACATTATATTTAGATATCAAATGTTCATATCCATGATATCTTAGATGAAACTTTTTAATGTATTTAACAAATTATGAAATCTGTTATCTTGCTGCATCAAGTTTGGAAGTGATAGTAATGTTACGTTCATTAAAGTCGTCAAGAGTAGAACAAACGCGTGCGAATCGTACCAGTTGAGAAATATAAACTCCGTAGGATGGGGCTGGAGGAACATTGCCGTCAAGAAAAGGGAAATTAGTAATACTGAAATAAGAAGCATCCCTTTTTATTGTAAATTTTAGTTTTTATTTTACCAGAGTCAACGATGACAGATCCGGAAAAGGACAATATTTGGAATCAATGTTAGTTTTATTAAGTTTAAGTTGTTGGTAAATGATGTCGACATAATCTAAAAACTGGGGATTGTCAATAGTAAGGATATCATGGATATAGTCAATATACCTGCTGTAAATAGAAATAAGTTGACCACTGTTTTGTATGGCTCCGTTTTGTAGTTTTTCATGAAGTCGCGTTCGTGACAGAAAAGAAAAAGATCTGCAATGAGAGATGCACATTTGTACCAATGGGAATTCCAATTACCTGTAGATAAACAATGTTGCAAAAGGAACAAAAATGTTGTCAAGCAAAAGAGTAAGTGCTTTGATCGTATCATCACATGTCCAGGAGGAATAATTGTTGTAATTATATTAGAAAAAAGTCCTTGCTTTTTGTTACAACAAATAAACTGCAGCCCAGAAAATTTAAAAGACCATTTAATCAGTTGTCAAATTTAAATGTAATCAAATTATGTGGAAGCGTTGTATAAAGTGTAGAAAAATCATAACTGTCGGTAGATGAAACTGGTTTTTGTATAGATTGCATTCTATCTAAAACTTCAACAGAATTTTTTACACTCCAAAAGTAATTGACACCAGAGTTTTGACAAGTTTTTTCACAATATTTTATAATTAACTCCTTCATACAAGAAAGTGCATATATGTTTGATAAATTTGCAAAGATTTTTCATAACTTGCAAATTGTTTGACTGAAAAAGTGACTTGAACTTCAAAGTATTAACTGTGCTCAATTAATAATATTTTTTTTCGTTGAGCTAAAACCCTTCTACATTGAATATGAAATGGAATTCATCTCTTAATTTGTTACAGTTACAATTAATACAAAATCTCTCGGCTCTGTCTGCTGCTTGCCATCTACCTGTTTCTATTGGTAATTCATGCTTACCAGTTCTGAATCTACATAGTATAATCCTATCCTTATCCGGAAATAAATCAAGATTTTTCAAATTCTAGATTTTCTTTAAATAATTTGTAACAAATGCCCTCAGATTAGTTTCCTTTATCTGACCTCCACGTTTGTTGGAATTGATCGCATATACTTAGTTAAATACTCTGTTTGAACCATTTTACATCAAAATTACCATGTTGTTCCCATATATTAGAAAAACCACAATTGTCTCAAATATTCTAATTAAATGTGAGCGTACAGAAAGCTGTTAAAAATCACCTTCGTCAGTCCTTTGAAGGATGGTACTCAAACGAAATCGTAAAACAATTGAATGAAAGTGAGAAAAATGCCGGTAACAATGACAATGTATCCGATCTTATTAAACCTGTTGATTTGTCTCTGACTAGATTGAAGCCGTTGTCCGCGAGATGGATCGTTAAAATGTTCCAACATATAAAAAATAACCCTGATATAGTTCGAAATGGGTTCCGGGAAATTGACATGAGCGCCACATTGAAAGATATTCTTGAAGATGAAATTCCGCTAGCAGATCTTCGATCAACATAAACACGTTTTAGAAATATTCTGTAAATTTTAACTCATCGCATTTTTAGACATACACTGTATTGATAATATTGATTGTTTTGAACAATATCATATTTAATTCTTATCATGTGTAATATTTAATTCTTATCATGTGTAATATTTAATTCTTATCATGTGTAATTAATCAATAAAGAAAATAGTGTAATTTGTTACTAAGAATAGACAAGTGTGAAATAATACCGTTACCCCTGATTGAATACACGTACAAAGGGAATATCATTACGGACATCAAGAATTGTAGACTGGACCGCCAAAATTTTTTTCCAAGATTTTCAGTTCCGCCAAAATAAAAACCACCAAAATTTTTACTATACATTTTTACCCAAAAAACGCCAAAATTTACACCCGCTAAAAAAACCCGCTATACGGTAATAGTCTAAATAAATAATATTCATTCATTATTATAACTTCCACTTATATTTTATTCACAAATAATTATAAAAAAATATATGTTAGTTTAGAATCTTTACTGTTAACAATATTTGCCCAAAAATTTAACATACGTTATTTTATACAGACCGACAAAGGATAAGCACTTTATGAGACATACGTGGTAGAAGTGGTCATACTACAGTGGTCTCTTGTGTAAGTAATTTACGTGTCACTCTTAGTAGAATCATCGGTGATTTTTTTGTGAATATGTTATAGAATGTCGGTATTATTTGAGGCTCAAAACAGGTTTTTCGAAAAGTAATTTTATCTATACAGTAACTTTCTGGATTTCATAAAACTCGATGCTCTCTTTCTCATAAAGTGTTTTCGTAAGCTGCTTGTGATGTTAATTTGGGTTTCCTTGTTTCTTTATAATATTTCAAGCATTTTTTGATTGATTTATCTTCCTTAAGTTTAATTCTCATTGCTACTGTTTGATCTTCCTAATGTTTAATGTTCATTGAAAATGAAAAGAATGACACAAAGGCTTTAGGGCTATCTTGGTATTTTGCTATCTTATGAAAGCAAATAATTAATAAAACCGGAGAAATCAGAAGGTATCGCCAACTAATCTTAATAGTAATTATTGCCTTATATTTTAGCTCATAACTTTTTGTTCGATTTATACGAAGGTAGAATATGAAAGGGTGTGGAGTCAATTTCTTTCCTCTGTGTGATTCAAATGAAGAAACAGCGGAATACAAATTAATTAACTTTATACTACAGGTATGCTAACGATAGATTTTTGTAGTTAGATTTATCATCTTACGAATCATATTACTTCGTTATTTATATTCACGAATAAAAAATACCAAAGTTACATAAAAACAGAAAATTTCGTTATGCTGTACACGTGTTTCGAGGAGTTACCTCTCATCAGCAGCATTAAAATCAAGTAATATGGAAAGCCATAATCAAAAGTAGTTAAAAAAGAAGTACTCATTTCCAAAAATATCGAAATAGGAAGCCAAATTCAGCACCGAGGACATCTACCAAGTGCCATACACGGAATGCAGCCTCAGTATTTTTATATGTGGTTAAAATATCAATAATAGCATCTAATTTCTATAACATGCGATGTAAAATGTTCATGTCTGACAAGACTATTTGGCTTGTGAATATCCTCGTGGATCTCTGTTCCGCCAGCAGTGGCATCGGCCCAAAGGTTCAAAATACAAAAAATACCAAAGTTGCATAAAAACAGAAAAATTCGTTATGCTGTTTACGTAATTCAAGGAAGAACCGCTCATCAGCAGCATTTTAATCAAATAAATGGAAAGCCATAATCCATACATGTGATAAACTTGTCAGCTGAAAACTGGAGATCTGAAAATTTTCAGCTGGAGATTGGGTCTGAAAACTGGAGATTTTTCGTTGACCTATTTTTTTTTCCTCTGATAGTTTTGGTGAATGCAGTCATTTATGCTTCATTATATTTTCTTTGATCACCCCCTACATACATGTAGGCCGTTGTGGGAGATTTTGCTATATGTTAATTTATTAGCAATTTTAAGAGACTCCTCCACATTCAGAACAAGGTATCAGATCATCTAAAATGTCATGTGTATGATCTGCATGATCTTGGTATTGCGTGTCATCATGTGTCTGTTGATTTTGACTGACTGGGAGGTTTTTAACGTCCTTCACTACCTTTATTTATGTGGTACTTTTCTTTTTAATGAATTATTTAATTTTTGTAAATATGGTATTTATGAAAGATAAGATTTTGTAAAATTTCAAGCAAACGGTGCTTAAAACACTTATTATTGGTTATTTTTATTTGAAAAATAAAATTTAATGCCTAAAAGAATTGCCAGAAATAGCATAAAATCTCAACAGTACTGAAAAATAATCAGTTTAGGTGAAGACAAAAAATAAAGGGCAGACAACCAAGACGTATTTTCGCAAAAAAAAATCATCATAAAAACGGTGATCTATGTATCTATTTAGTACAAAAACACAAAAATTGGGAGTTCTTGCAATGCAAAACTCTACTTTTAAAGACATTTGATCTTAAAAATCATACAGGTAAAGCTAGATTGACAGGTGACTGAAGGTAATGATTGCCGTTAGTTGTTCATTGACCCGTGGAAATATACATACCTGGCTATAAAGTTGTCAATTAGCAGTAATTGTTATGTAATCATCACCACTCATACCCTAATTAGCCTTCTCATTATGTTTATCTGTGTCACCTGTATTGATTCTTAAGAGTTACTTGGAGTTTTTCTCAACAAAAATAACGAAAATGGCGACTTGAAATTTTCGTTGTTGAAACTTTGAAAAAGCGGAAGATCTGAAAAGAAAACGGGAGGGACGGAAGAGGGGCAAAAAAGCGGGATATTTTGGCCTCCCGTCGGGAGGTTCACATGTATGATAATCCAAAATTAGTTCAAAACTAATCTACTCATTTCCAAAAATATCGAAATAGGAAGCCAAATTCAGTAGCAAGGACATCTACCGAGTGCCATACAAGGAATGAAGTTTCAGTATTTTTATATATGTTTAGAATTTCAATAGTAACAGTTAATTTTTATAACACGCAGGGTGAATTTTCATGTCATTGGGTTTGTGAATACCCTCGGAACCTCTTTTCCACCAGCAGTGGCATTGGCCCAATGGTTCAAAATACAAAAAAAAAAACCAAAGTTGCATAAAAAAAAATTTCGTTATGCTGTACACGTGTTTCAATGAGTAACCTTTCATCAGCAGCATTAAAATCAAATAATATGGAAAGCCATAATCCAAAAGTAGTTCAAAAAGAAGTACTCATTTCCAAAAATATCCAAAGAGGAAGCCAAATTCAGTACCAAGGACATCTACCAAGTGCCATACACGGAATGCAGCCTCAGCATTTTTATATGTGATTAAAATATCAATAATAGCATCTAATTTCTATAACATGCGATGTAAAATTTTCATGTCTGACAAGACTATTTGGCTTGTGAATATCCTCGTGGATCTCTGGTCCGCCAGCAGTAGCATCGGCCCAAATGTTCAAAATACAAAAAATACCAAAAGTGCATAAAAACAGAAAAATTCGTTATGCTATTTACGTAATTCAAGGAAGAACCGCTCATCAGCAGCATTCAAATCAAATAAATGGAAAGCCATTATCCAAAATTAGTTCAAAACGGAACTACTCATTTCCAAAAATAACGAAATAGGAAGCCAAATTTAATTTAGATGGCATGAAAGTACCCATTTTCTTCTGTAAAATATAAATAAGAACGTCAGGCAACCTATACTGTGAGCAACGTCGTCGCCATTTTAAGTGTTCTCTATATTTGCGGTTGACAGTTTTCCGGTGGTTTCTACCCGATTTGTCTTTTTTTTTCTCACGGACTTCGGCTCTCGACAATTCTGAACAGTAATTTTGTAATGACCCCCATTGTGATTTCTGGTGTCTTATGATGTTAAGTAATGCCCACAATTATTGCTTAACAAAAATAAACACTTCTGATTGGTTATTTACGCAGTGGAAGATGAGCTTCCATGGGCCATCTTTCACTGTAAATCATCATTTACGGAAGAAGTAAGATTTCAACCGTTAAAATAGTTACGATCAAGACTTTTTGTACGTTAATATTGTTATTTGCAATTTTATGGTTATCGACTGTCTGCTTTCATGTGGTGGCCATATTTACTATAATTGCAGCCAATGTCATTCATGGAACAGGAAATCGGTTTGAATGTTCTGAAGTAGGTCTCTAGTGTCAAGTCCACTAATTGTCCTGTCGATATATGCTAGCTGTGGTGTATCAATGCAAACTTACATCGAAGTTCCCCCTTTAAGAATTGATATGTCTTACGATTGGTTGTTTTGCATGAAGAAACGATTAAAACGCTTGATTGTTCAAAGAAGATCTCACCTTTGTTACTAAACGAAAAAAAACACACTCTGAAAACATTTATAAATACTCGATTTGTGAAATAAATACCCTGGTTGTTTTCGGGATGACCAAGAGTATAAAAAATGATAAATGTACATGCATGGTTGCTCAATACTTGACATTGCAAACATTATTGTATGTACTAGTTTATGTATCTTTTCAGTTATACCTCAAAATTCACGATTTTTTAAGAACAGTAGATTCATATCACAGTTTAACTTAGAGTCAATGTGGATTCAACCCGGAGTATACAACTACACACACAATGGAAGCAATGAACTCTATGATTGTTTCCTGTTCATACTATACTTAAACTCAAGTTTAACTTAGCATACCAGTCCCGAAACACCTTTCACAGAAGTTTAATGAAAGTTTGTATCATATGGATTAATTAACCCATTCTAATTAAAGAAGAGAAGAGTTCTTTTAATGGCCGAAAACCACAATCATATACCACATTCCAACAGGAACTAAACAAGAAAAACGCCAATAAATAGACAAAAAGGAAATTAAGCAACGAAAGGAACTCGGGATAGCGGGGTTTCGAACCGACACTAACAAAGCTAGTTGTAAGATAAAACTAGTACTTAGGCCTTCCTTTTCTTTATTTTGTTTCAAATTGTATATTTCAAGACAACTATCTTCATAAGAAAAGAATAAGACAAAACGTAATTTTGGAAGATGTGTCAGAGGGTGTTCGCCTCTTAATTGCCGGCAAGCTGAAGGATCGTAGGCTGCTGATAAAACACTATCACACTACGGAAAACAAAATCAAGTTCAAAGGTAAAGAACCATCATGTATTTTGGTAGACATTAGCAGTATCAGTGAGAGGCCTGTATACCTGTAAAATCTTCAGGTCTTCATTTAAACAGATTCATGCAGAGCATCCCGTCAATATCCCGTATTGCGTAAAGAATGTAAGTAACATCCCAGTTTTTCTGGATTTTTTATCAGTTTTTGGCATTTTTCCGTAAAAAACATTGATGAGAAATACCCGTAGTAATAGGTTGGGGCGAGTTACGCCATATTTCGATATCAAATGGAGACAAAAATATAATTACCGAAAAGAGTTGTCAAGAGCAGAAATCCACGAGAGAAAATGACAGTTAGTTTGAAACCATTGAAAAATTGACGACCACAATAGTCCGGACTTGGTACAGGCATTTCAAAAGACAGTGGTGGGTTAAACCGGTTTTTGGCATGCCAAACATTCCCTTCAATTGCAGTAGCGTCCTGTAGCAACTCAACAGCAAATGCTTTTGAAGGTCGTAGACAGTTGAAAGAAAAAGAAATCCAAGTACTAAGTAAAAAAAAGGATCTTGAATCAGAAATCGGACCAAATCTGAAAATTTCTCCACAAGGGATTTGTATCCATTAAAGGTCTTTTTAATGATCGTACGAGACGGAATCTTTTGACGCCTTCATTAGTAAGTCTGTCATGGAGATAACTAATCCTAATGAGAAAGTCTGTTTACTTCATGCTAGCTCTCTCGTAACGAATCAATTGTGAAACATACAATCCGTAAGCAGGTGAAATTGGAGTAAAACTGTCCATGTCCGGGAAATTGATAATTTTGCAATAAAATCGTGCCTCTTCAATTGTAGTAAATTTGAGTTCTGACATTACAATTTTCGTCAAAGTCGTAAAAAGATGAAGATCTAGTGGTTTCTGTCGTTTTCTTTAATTCTAGTTCTGGTGGATATATTAATGGGATACATCTAGCGAAAGATGCGTTATTGATGGAAAGAACATCATGATATCTATAAGTGAGATTGATATATCTAGCATCTTCAATGTTATGATTTTTCACGAATCCCATTAAGTATTTCAGTCTTCAGTCCCGAAAGAATATAAAAACAAGTCTGTGAGAAGAGGAGCACAATTAGTGCTCATTGGTATACCAAATGTTAATATCTTCTATAAAACTTATTAAATGGGTTAAAACATTATGAAATCTATAACTTTGATGTAAAAGTTGGGATGCGAAAGTAAGGTTATATTTATTCAAGTCATAAAGGATAGAACAGACGCGTGCCAGTTGAGATATATTCATTTCGAAGGATGGAGCTGATGTACGTCGCCGGCAAGAAAAGGGAAATAAGAAATGGTGAAATCAAAATCCCCTCTTTTATCATAAATTTTAGTTTTGATTTGATCGTAATATAATGATAATTAGATCCAGAGAAGGGTAGTTTTTAGAGTTAGTATTTGCTTGATTAAGTTACAATTCTTGGTGTAAAAGAGGGTCCACATATTTAAACACTCGGGGTTGTCAATAGTAGGGATATCATCACTATTACTGCCGATACGATTGAAAATTGAAATAAATTTATCGCTGTTTTATATGGTTCCTTTTTGCAGTTTTTCATAAAGTTCCGTTCGTAGCAGAACAGAAAAAGATCTGCAATGAGAGGTGCTCAATTTGTACCCATGGGAATTCCAATGACCTGTTGATAAAAATTGTTGGCAAAACGAACAAAAATGTTATCCAGCAAAGATTCAGTGCATCAATCCTATCATTACAATTTCTAGGAACAATGACTGGTGTAAGTGATAATACAGAAGAATCCTTGCTTTTTGTTGCAACAAATCAACTGCGGACCAGAATATTTTATATCAAAAACCTTTTAATAAGTTGTCCCATTTGGATGCAATAAAAATATGTAGACGGATTGTAAAAAGAGTACAAAAATCATAACTGTCAGTAGATGAAACTGATTTCATTGATTTAAATTTATTTCAAACTTCAATAGAAGATTTTACACTTCAAAGGTAATTTGCACCAGCGTTTTGATAAGTTTTCATTTTATCCTTTATGCAGGTGCATTTGTATTTTTGTATCCATGTAATGCTGTTTGGTTAAATTTCTTCGTCATAATTAAGACGAATGCAGGTATTTGGCATTGCAAATAATTGGACATCTATATAGTATATGTATATATTCATTTAAATAATAGCTTGTGGATAGACGTTTTTTGAAGCTTTGTCGACGGGTACAAGCAAGAATTTTTACCAAGATGTTAATTCTGTTTACAGACAACTTAAAAGGTGACACGTAATAATTATCGTTATATTTTTCTGTTTGGTAACTGTGGAAAGCGATTTCATCTTTGAACATATTAAGAACATGAATTGTTTGTCCACTTTCTCGTCTGTACCATTTCATACAATAGTTGATAGCTGCTTCTTTGATAACACTAATCGAATCTTGCCAGTTTACCTTCGAAAGTGGGTGATATTTTAGCCCCTTTCTAAAGCATCTGAAACTTCATTATCTCCAATGGTGTTTAAGTTCGCCATTAATATATGTCCGCAAGGGTCGTAGTGATATGGCTTACACAGGAGCAGTCTCATTTCTAGGATGGTTCTTCTCGAAGTATAACAGGTTATAGATGAATAATTAAAAAAAAAGTTTTACTAGTTTTTTTTAAAGAAATGGAAGTGAGAGGGATGTCATGGTTGTCAAAATAAACGGTAAAAGTATTTGAATATCTGCTTTCCAAAAAAGATTGTGATGTTCCTTTATCAATATATTTAGTTTTCAAAAATTATTTTACATGTACATCAGGTTTGTCGATTATTGGATAAAGCCGAACAAAGCAGAAAACCGTGAAAATTTTAGAACATTCGTAGAGTGGACTTTTAACAGGCATTGTATCTCATTTGAAAAAAGATTTTATAAAGTTGTGTCACGGAAATTTATCAAATATTTTATGAAAGCATATGGAGTAAATAAACATTTTATGGAAGGATATTGAGTAAATGAACATGAGACCAAAACACATATGTCTAGTGAACAAGCCACCCCAATCATTGTCTTTGAAAACAATTTTCATATCTCTTATACATTCTTAAAATAGTCTGAGTATCCCCTTTATAGTTGTTGATATCATAAGCAGATCCAGACTTATGGAAAAGTACATTTGTACCTCTCTGCTAGTCGAATGATAATAATTCAATATCACAGATTGCGACGAAAAGATGAAAAAAGGCTGAAAACGATATTATCCCTCCCAATTTTATTTTTTAGGAACGTCATCAACACCTACCGCTTTATTGTAATAATGCGAATGATCTCCCGTCTATTTACAACCAACGTAAATATAATATAAGTGTGATTTGCTTCAATTAAATGCAGAAGGTGGGACTTGTGGAAATGTTCCCTTTTTGTATTTTGGCAAACAGTGTACATTAGAATAGAAAAAACACTAGAAAGTTTACATTTTCCAATAGCTCATAAAGATGTCGGTGTCATTTTTTTCCAGACGATTACGCGGAAAATGGATGACAACTACTGCAGCAGTTTTAATATTGCGTATTCTACAAAAGAGTAAAAACGCTCATGGTAGTCATTCGTACTATCGCCAGTATTTTTTCTCAAGGACGGTATTTCCTTCGATATACTAATACCAATCCCACCCTTTTTTTCTTATTCTACTTTTCCATATATAACAGTTATTTAAACTATATGGTATATGGAGGTGAGTGATCTTTCAGGACTGTCTCTACAGTACCAAATAGGGCAGTTTTCAGAATTTCAGATTGTGATTTAGTTTGTGTTTTTTGCTACAAATACATCTGACGTTTGAAAAGTCAATATTTGTGCTCACATACTTCTTTCTGTTATCCTTACCAACAAGTTTATGGGTTGAGCGCTTATTAGATTTTACAATATCACTTTTTACGACACACTCATCATCGCCCTCTTACTACTCTCTATTACAACGTTTTTCCTAATGGCCCAATTCATAGCAATAAGTACATTATAATTCAAACCCATATTTACATACTTTTGTGGTATGATTAGATTCGCAACAGTACTAACACTCGGTAAAACATCTAACTTTCTATATGTTTACAATTTGTGTGAATCTACTGACTTATTTGTTATCTGTTATTAAACTGACATCCTTCTGTTTTTGCCTGATATTTTTTTGCTATTTGTGATAGCAATATTTTCAAAGCCATGCAAACGCTGGTGTTTTTGTCTGATTGAAAGATTTACAGCTAGTGTTCACTTTAAAAGAGTAATCGAAGTTTCTTCTACCGGATTTGAACTTACTACTGAATTTGACAAAACGGCGGGTGTCTTATAAGAAGTGGGAGATGATTACTCTATCGGTACACCTGATCTCATCCATGTATTTTTTGGGCTCCGTATTGTTCATCTTTGTATGTGACTGTGTTTGTTGTCTTTTTTTTCATTTCTGTGTCGTGCTCATGTTGTGTCTCTGTTAATTTGTTTTTCCGATGTTGCCGTTTTCCTTGGATTATTCGGTTTAGATTGACGGGTCGGTGAAGCCAAGCTTATTTAAGCGAATTCTGTCATCATTTTACAAAGCAGTTTTAATCGAACCATTCATTAACATGAGACTTGAGTAATTGTAAACATACAAATGCTACTTTGTTCTAATATTTTATTACATTAGATGTCATATAATCTAGCACACTTGCCGGAGATAACAATGTTCTCAGACACGATATCAGCTACACTTACAAAGTTCGTATTGCTTGTCTATTTTTCCCCTGCAATTTTTTCTCCCAAACTTGAAGAAAAATGTCTTAATTTCGTGTCGGTAGGCATCTTTAGAAGGTCGTGAGTACAGTCAGTAACCAATGATTCCATGTCCACTTAATTATTCCCGTGAATGATGACTCCCCAGTTTACTAAGGACACGCAATTGCTGTCTAGGAAAGGTTTCTACTTCCATTGCATTAGGTTTATTTGTGAATTGCATATTTCTGCGGGGATACCATCAGGTGCATGCAACTTACCTGCATTACAACGTAGAAAACTCAAATGGCGGATGTTTTCATTGTTGAGGTAATTTGATAGGAAGTGCCAATGATTTTTAAAAATTTGGTACGAAAAAGACTTTGAGACAGTCTAGTTCATTTCATTTCAAATAGTTTATCAGGGGCTCCGTCTACAGAGCTGCCAGGCGTGTCACCAGGTAGTAGATAGGGGATTGCACCGTCCATGTGGGGTAGTTAGGTCATAATAAGAAAAGTCTGACCACGAAACACTGTTCGCAAACTGTATAGAAAAACGCCACGTCCCATAAAGTATACAGACCCCCTCTATGTTTTTCGTTCAAGAACAGACTCACTTGGAGGTCGTATAAAAGCTTTATTTCTTGCCCCTACCCATTTATCCCACTTCCAGTGGCATTCAAAACTCTAGTTGTCCCTTCGACAACTATACATGTATCTTTCTTTACTTATAAGTTTTTGAATTGATTAACTAGTGCTCGTAAAGATATAGCTGATATATTGCTTACTGGACATAAAACCCTTACCTAATTATTCAATCAATCGTATCATTTATTATTATTTTAAATTGTTGAATTCTTGCAAGATATCCTATAGGAAGTCACTTTACAACATCTACAAACTCCTCTCAAATCTTGAAAAAAAATCTCATTTTTTCTGAGTGGTACATTCAATATCCCGGATGACATGATCGTATCGCTTGTTATTTCATATAATCTTTTGTAATTTGATGTTCCGTTAGAAAGCACTGGACTGGCCAAAGGTCCAATTAGGACACAGATTGATAAGAAGGTTACTAAGTAACTATATAGTTAACTCTGAAAAAGAGCGGTACCTCTCTGTTCTATGCTTTGTTAAAAAGAGTCAAATAACGGTTCTAAAAACTTAATACATACCAAGATTGTTAAACCATTGTTGAAATATTGCCTAGTGAAACCATGCAGCCGACAGCTCATTACATTTCTTTTCCACTAATGAGCACAGATATTAATGTAAAAATCCATAATTTATTACCAAATTTTAGTTGGTGCTGAAGTTTTTGTTTCTTTTTTGTCCTGTTGTCTTCATTTATATAACATGTATAAAGGCATGTGTTAGGATTTGTGGAGAATTTACCTTTCCGCCCTTTTGTTTTCGTTTTCTGGACGTGTATGTATATACATGTTCCTTTCAGTTGTTGGAAATTGTGCTTTCCTAAGTTGCAAAGTGTATGTGATGAAGAAGGAGATTTTTTTTTTCTTAAATTCACAAGTTTTAATCTCTTTCGTCATACAATCAATGTAAATCGTATAGCAAAAATTAATTCTGGAAATATATTTTATTTTTGTGATACTTTTGTATTATTCAAAACCACTCTATCAAGAATGGGGAAGAATAAAAAAGCAATAAATGTGTCTTTCTTCTGGATAAACACAAAGCAACAGCATCACAATATCCTGAAAATGAGAGAAATAAACAAATGGTTGATAAATCTGCTGTCATTTTGTTTTAATTATGTTAATATCCTCATTTATTCAAAATATAAATACATGTACAGAAGATCGAGAAAGCTTAGAATAGTGATATACATGTCTCATACCACATTAGACATATACAATTGAGAAATAGTTGACACGTTTACATGAACTGCACAGGGCTGAAACTGGGTGCGTCGACAGTGTACATGGAAGAGGCTCCTGCTATGCATGCATCAGCCGTCATGATCAGACAGTCAATTTATCTAGATGGTATTTTGATGATAAAAATACCACAGAAAATATTAAATGACAAAATTGATAACTGTTAAGACTTGACATGATTAACTTTAGAAAAAAAAAGAACGGATATAAAGTACATGAATATGAGACAAAGTCTCTACAAATATATGGTAGAACCAAGCAATAGAACGACACTTTAGTTGTTGTTCTTCATCTTGAAGTCACTATGAGGCCTTCAACAAGACGTTTTACATAAATGATAGTAAACTGAAATGGCTATACGTACTTTTAGTTTGCTATTGGAATGTACTCGGATGTTTGTAGCTTATTTATTTGATATGTTACTGTCTTTAATTTCACTTTTTAAAATATTTGTAAGGATTTTGAGTCGACCAGTTCACCTCAATACAAACAAATTAGCCTTGTATTTGTACACATAGGACCCAAGCTTGATTGGAACATTTGAACAAAAAACTTTCAGTTTCTGACATAAACGACGAATGCAGGTGTACAAATCAATTTTATTATAGTAGTTTTATAAGATGCTGGCCATTAAGAAAGTATAAGACCCTATGGCAAATGCATACAAAGGTCTTCTAGAGAACAACCGAGTGGATTAAAATCAAACATGGCAAGAATGATTCTTATGGGGTGCTGACCAAGTGTTGTTACTTTTGTACTGATCCGTCATCCAGTTTGGAATCTGGTGGTGAACCCAATATAACAAGATGCACCCTAAGTAAAAATTCATACATTAAAATCTACTTGAAGAGAAAGAAACATGGCATGAGCGTCACCTTTGAGGTGCTAAAAATTTTCTGATCAATTAAAACGCTTGCCGTGCCGATCAGAACTGATTTTAAGAGGCTGTCCATAAAGAAATCGGGCAGATCCTATTCAGTTGATCGGCACAGAGTAAATCTATTCCCACAAATTTTATGGGTCCATTCCAAAGCTGAAACAAATGTCCAAACAAACAGGCAATTTTCCCTATATACTATGGATGTCTCAAAATAAAATAACAAAAAATCATTGTCTTGAATAAAAAAAAAAAAACTTAATTTGATGATAACAAGTGTTTGCGATAACAAAGGGCTAACAGATTTTTGTGACTTGTTCCTGGCTACTATTATACTTTTGGATATATACGAAAGTATATGTTGCACATAGCGCTCGTCTTCATGCACAACGTAATCATTATTTATTTTTTGCAATGATCACAATTTGCGTTCAAATTCTTCCTTTGAGTACCTCAAAAATTAAATATAAATAAGACAATTCCAGAAAAGCTTGACAGATTATAAAACAACGGTAGTAGAATATAAGTAGGAGTAATGACATAAATATAATCGGCACATGATTGACCATCCAACCACAGAGCCCTAGATGTATAAATAATTATATATACATAAAATGATAAACGAAATGTTTACTTATTAACGACATCCTTGTGCTATCTGCCCTCGTCTGTATCTCCTACATCTTCTGCTATAACAAATGCTCTGTTGATTTTAGAAATGTGTTCTCTGCCTCCTACGGGTACCGCAGGTGGAGCTCCTAGAAAGGCCAAAATAATCTAAAATTTTCATTCTTTTTAATATGCATGGAAATGAAGAAAAAAAACAAAAACAAACAAACAAAGAAAAAAACATTTAAAAGTTGGAATAAAATGTGTCCCTCTATTACGACTAAATACCCATAATACATACAATAATTTGTTCTACAGAAATAAGCTATTTTAGACATTGATCATATAAAATATAAGACAAATAAAGAAATAGAAAAAGATTCAAAGACGATAAAGGGTAATGATATTGTCGGTTATTGTGTCTTGTTTTATACGTGTACTTTTCTTTGATAATTAAGTGATTTGGAAATGCAAAATTTATGTTGAGAGTTTTCAGCATCGTGAACATCGTCTAACGTAAAATACTATGTGCATATTTTGTCGCAAACTACAATATACACATAGTAGCAGAGTGGCTCCTTCATTAACACACAGTTGTCAATTCGCTGCAGACCAAAAACCTTCGATCATTACAAAAGTGACAAGAGTTAGGCATAGATTTTTTTTTATAAAACTAAATAGCAAATTTAGTAACTACTACTTGGTGTTTAGATTTATTGGTCTTTATCAGATTTTTCATGTATATTAGTTTCTGGTTGTCCAAAAAAAAAATTTCTGCACTGAAGAGGCATTATTTGTCAGAAAACTGTATTTTTGTAGTTACTGGTTTGTGCTAGAAAATTACATGTATTAACCCCCAGTTCAATTTAGTTAATGTCTTTGAAGTAACAATTTTTACTTACCATGAAATGTCCTAAACATAATTTTATCTTACCTCTAGTAGAGATGTTTCACATTTTAACGAAAGAGAACCTAAACGTATGGGGACTAGTTATTGCCCAAATATTCAAAAAGCGACAGTAAATTTAAAATTGCAAACACTTCCAATAGTAATGTTGTGATTCCTTAACTAAATAATTTTATAGACCAAATAGTTGAAAAATCTTCATTCTGAGCCATATTTCCTTCGTAAATCGCTACGTCTCGTTTCGTCGCTTTCGTATGTACTTATTACTTACGGAAGAGACGAACGAAAGACATTCGAGTTGTCCTTCTTAAATCAAAAAATAGATCAGTCATGCATTTCTCATTATATCATTTGTAAAATAAATGTGAAGAAGTAACAGTCCGATGCCACAGTAAAAAGTTCAGAAATACAATCTAATTGGTGTTACATGCAGTACTTGAACCATATCTACGGGCGATGGACATTTGCGCAAATTTACCTGAAAAACAGAAGGACATTTGCGCAAATGAAAAGTGGACAGTTGCGCAAAGGAAAAGTGGACGTTTGCGCAAACGGTTTTTAGTTACCTTTTGTCAGTTAAAAGCCCGTTTGCACAAATACATGTTGTACCTCTGTAAAGCAAGTGCTGTAATATATATCAAAGATTTGGTTTTTTTTTTGGAAACCATTTTTGAGCAACAGACTATCATCTGCATCAAAATAAGATACTACAGTGAAGAGGCTTTA
>MJUU01037373.1:34593-48392 GCA_002080025.1 Modiolus philippinarum | reverse complement strand
TCATTGAGTAATACCAAACACTTGAGCTCTGTAATTTTTTTTACTGTTTATTTGTAGGATCCCAATTGCTGGTAAAAGTCTAACTTCAATTGATATGTCCAACAACCCAAAATTGGACAACAACGTAATCTCAAAAGTACTAGATGTAGCATCAACAAACAACACTCATTTAGAAAAGATAGCAGCAGAAGGCTGTGGCATTGTATCTCCCTTAGATACAATCTTTTTGGATGCCATAAGCGATAAATTAGCCAGTGACTATTCTCTGAAATACATCAGTTTTACGTGCCAGAACTTGGACAAAGTTGACACAGAGAGTTTATCTCAAATTTGGTCAGAACAATGGAACGAATCCGCTCAGATTGAAATCAAGAATAATCTTGTTAGACTAAGTGTATCTAGTAATTAAATTGTTTCATTTGTTGATCCCTCTATTATTCATTATAAATTTTATATGCATGCAATTGTAATTATGAATTTATGTATCAATTTTGTACATTATTTTGTATTTGTTTATTATAGGATGCATGAAATAGATTATTTTTCCGAACGTCATGGTAGTTTTGAATTAATATACTGTAAACCAGGAAATTTTTGTGACAGTTATATTTCGCAATTTTCGCGCTTGCAAAGGAATTGCAAAAATAAAATGGCGCGAATATACTTGTCAATTATTGACGTCAACAATTTTGCAGCGCAAATTCAAAACTGCACGAACTAAAATCATGTCAATTTACCACAAAATAAAGACCGCACAAAAATGTTCACGGTTTACAGTAGCCATATCATTTAAAATATTTTTGTCCGCACATGGAAATTTCTTGACTGTTAAATGTCTCTTTTTTCTTGATATGCTTTAAACTTTTGCAACTTAAACTTGAACTTCTATTTATTACTGATATGTAATAGTTAAAGTATGTTTCAGACTAATCAACTTAAATAAAAGGCTTAAAAAGGGACTAAATTGCAAAATGTTCAGCTCATTGATTTCATGGTGATTGACTCCCAAAATCTTTGATATTTATGTCAATTTTTCAGTCTTTAAACTAGTCTTTAGATGCAACTCCTTGATTCATCTCCTATTATGTACTAGAAGATGAATAATTCTATTAATTTTGAAGAATATTTTATGTTTGACCATGATCTTGACCTTGACCTTAGTATTATGGTGCAGTTGCATTGCTAGTTTCTCGCTCAAAGTGTGCATTTGCCCTCATTTTGCATCCCAAGTTCATATTAATCTTGTCATTCAAAAGAATTATTCTAAATGAAATCACAGAGCCTGTTGGTACTAAACTAGATCACAATTTTCTGTCATCTTCAAAAATTGTGTCAATCAAATGACACTGTCATATTAAGATAGCCTTGTCAGGGAACACAGTTTAAAGAAAGATTCCATGCAAATAAACATTCAAAGATCATTCGTAAAACCCTATGAATTAAGCTTTGTTCTAAGCCATAAGATGGTTTCCTGCATATGGGTACCTCTTTCAGGATTGCCACCTGGGAACATAGTTTTACATCAACCTCTTTGAAATCACGTCCAAAAGATATACATATCAAAAAATAAATGGCCACTTGGAACTATACTACCCACCCTCATCCAAACTGGTTGCAAGCAGCAAATATTCTTTAACATTTGGCCAGAATCTGAATGGAGCACATTTGAAGATCTTGTCAGACACTCTCTGGCTATTTAGAACCAAATTTTTGTCAAGTGCAAATTACCATCTATAGCTGTATAGATAATTTTGTGTTGACATCACAGCTATTATTTGACCAATCACAGATCAGATATATACACCAGAAGTCATTCGGGGGCAGTGTTGATTTCTAGATTTTTCTTCTCATCTTATGGGAAAGCGGTCAACTTCCAATGTTGCTATTTAATTCATTTCCACGCTAAAAGTTTATATAAACCATCATTTACGCTTAAAATAATGAGAAGGATTCATAACATTAATTTTTAAAAATACTTTTGAAAGAATAAGATTTAGTACTCGGGTCTTTTCCATAAGATTACCATTGATTTCCGAATGTTTCACCTCCTCAAAAAATCGATATCCCGTATTTCGGGTTCGTATGTCAAGTGCATGTCTTTATCCTTGGCTGTTTTGCTTTCTATGTTTTCAAGTGTAGGTTGATTAAATACCTCACACAAGAAGTCTTATTGGGTATGTTTTGACCTGTCATCTCTCCATCAGTCATTCAATCTGTTTTGATCTTGTGTTTCCTAGTGTGTATATACAGTCGAACCTTGATGGCTCTTACACCAAAGGGACCAATGAAAACAGTTAGAACTACAGGGGTGTTCCAGCTATTGAGGTAAAAGTATGTTTAAATTTGAACTTAGTTTAAGTCTTCCACGGAAGACATGTGTCCCCTGCGTAAAAACACAAAAAATGGAAGAATATGTCCATGAGACACAGATGTACCCGCCTCCTTGCAATCGAAACCCTTAAATTATTAAAGGCATAACTATGTACAATATATATATCCAATAATTATAAAAAAGGATCTTTCTCCTGTGATAAATAGGCACTGGAACTGGTTTGGTTTTGATATAATGTGTAGTTCCAACAAATAATCTGAGAAACAGTCTTATATATAATACTGATCTATTTTTAGCAACTGTGACCTTGACCTTAGGGGTATCAACCCTAAAATCTATGAATTATGTCTTTTGTGATAAGTAAGCAAGTGACCAAGTTTGGTTTTGATCAGATGCAGGATACTCAAGTTATCATCTGGAAACCAAAATTTTATTTAAATTTTAGTTTATTTTAAGCAACTGTGACTTTGACCTTGGCGGTACCATCCCAGAAATCAATAGGCTTCTGTATTGGGTGATAAGCAAGCAAGTGACGAAGTTTGGTTTTGATCCGATGTAGTATACTCAAGTTATCATCCGGAAACCAAAATTTTATTGAAATTTTAGAAGTTGTCACCTTGACCTTGGGGTTACCAACCCGGAAATCGATAGGGTTCTGTCTTGGGTGATAAGTAGGCATGTGACCAAGTTTGGTTTTGATCCAATGTAGTATACCCAAGTTGTCATCCGGAAACCAAAATTTTATTGAAATTTTAGTCTATTTTTAGCAACTGTGACCTTGACCTTGGGGATAGGGTTCTGTCTTGGGTGATATGGAATTATGTGACCAAGTTTGGTTGTGATCCTATGTAGTATACTCAAGTTATCATCCGGAAACCAAAAAGATGGACGTACGGACGTACGTACGGACATCAGGGTAAACCTTAATGCCCCTAGCGGCGGGGGCATAAAAGTATTCAATGTTCTGTCAAACAGGAAGTGGGCATGCAAGAGATCCAAGATCCTTTTACACATTATAGGTGCCCATACGGATACTCCATGCCAAATTGCAGAAGGCAGGGATATGTCGTTTCTTAGAAAAATGTGACAGAAATTTTCAAGATTCGAAAATAAGTTCAGTCAAACAGGAATTTGGCATGCCAGAGTTTCAAAACTCTATTACACGGTATAGATCCCCAAACTGCTTATCCATGCTAAATTACAGAAGGCTGGGATATGTGGTTCCTGAGTAAAATGTTACAGAAATTTTTTGTGGTGGCTATCAGCAAAAATATTCTAAGTTCTGTCAAAAGGGAAGTGGGCATGCAAAAGATCTGAAACTTTATTACGCCATGTAGGCCTCCATACTAATACTCGCTACCGAATTGCAGAAGGCTGGGATCTGTAGTTCCTGAGAAAAACGTGACAGAAATTTTCAAGACGCAAAAAATACCAAGTTCCGTCAAACAGGAAGTGGCCATGCAAGAGATCCAAAACTATCTTAAACGGTATAGGTCCCATACTGATACTCAATGCCAAATTGCAGAAGGCTTGCAGATACATGATTCCTGAGAAAAATGTGACAGAAATTTTTGTGATGACGACGCTAACGACGGACGATGATGCAAGACAACAGATAGTGATCCGTATATGTCGCCACTGCGTGAACGCAAGCGACACAACAAAGGAACCAGAAATTGGGTTCGAGACATCTATGGTGTTCAAGCTATTGTAGTTGGAGCCATCAAAATTCTACTGTGGTTTCATAGGAAACCAGTTTGATCCGAAAGTTATATTTTTTTACAGTTATGTCGCCTACTGTCAGCAGAGTCGACACATAGGGTTTAATATCTGTCGTCGTCCTGTGTTGTCTGTCAGTTTTTGAATCTGCAACTGGCTTCAAAATAGTTGGCCAAATTCCAACCAAACTTTCAGAATAATTATGTTGCTCACCTGGTGTAGTTGTGCACCTGATAAGTAGAATTATGTTTTTATATATTTTAGAGGTTCAAGGAGCCAAAATAGCTCATTTGTTTATCTGGTTTGTTAATCCACAACTCAATCATAACTGTAAGTCAGATTCCAACCAAACTTTCCAGATATGTTGTTCACCTGATACTTAAAAATTCGATTTTTCATATTTTAGAGGTTCACTTGTTTATTGATACCACTGGGTCAATGCTACTCCTGGTGGAAGGTTAGTCCCTGAGGGTATTTACCAGCGCAGTAGTCAGTACTTCAGTGCTGACCCGAAAGCCGATTCTATTTGGGACCTTACAATATCTAAAATTTTGAAAATTTTGTTGAAAACTAAGGAGGATCTCCGTCATGCAAAGCTGATTTTGGCTGTACATTTAGATCATATTGGTTATATGCCCTCTATCAATTTTAAAACATCTTTGAGTTTATGGTCTTCCAAACGTTTAGATTTTATCTGCATTGAAGAGACATAAGTTGTCAAAATGCGTATATGCAGAAACTAAATTCACGGGAACTTCAGTATTTAGTTATTTGACAAAAAATGGCTCCTCTGTAGAGCAGGCGTCAATTTTTTTTTCATTTCAATATATCTCAAAACCACTCAACAGACAAGACTGCGTTTCTGATCCTATAAAAACATGGCTGCCAGCACGAAACAGAGTTTAACATTGGACCCTATAGGAAAATGACATTTTCATCTTCTCCTCTGAAACCACTGAAGCAAATTCAACCAATCTTTACAGGAATGATGTACTAAATGTCGTTAACAAAGATATTGCTCATTTCCTTCCGATGCAATACAAAACATGGCCGCCAGCGCGGAACATAGTTTAACGTGTACCCTATGGGAAAATGACATTTTTATCTTCTCCCCTGAAACCACTGAAGCAAATTCAACAAAACTTTACAGGAATGATGTACTAAGGTCCTTAACAAAGATTGCTCAATTCCTTTGATCAGATAAAAAACATGGCCGCCAGCACATTGGACCCTATGGGAAAATGACATTTTCATCTTCTCTGAAATCACTGAAGCAAATTCGACCAAACTTAACGTAAATTATGTACTTAGATTGCTCATTTTGTTCAAATCCGATGAAAAACATGGTTGCCAGTGTGGAACTTGGGTTTAACGGGAAAAATCACATTTTCATCCTCTCCTCTGAAACCACTGAAGCAAATTCAACCAAACTTTAGAGGAATGTTTCTCTGAAACAAATTTAACTAAACTGTATTGAAATGATGTATCATGAGAAGGTCCTTTGCAAAGAGTACTCATTTCAATATGATCAGCCAAAAAAACACGGGTGTAATTAGAGAACATAGCTAAACATTAGACTCCATTAGTATAAACCATTATTTTTGGTCATGCATGGCATAGAAGCAAGATACAGGATCAGTTTCTGAGTCTCTAGTTGTGTGATGTGCAGAATTTAATTACAATCATATTTACTTTATTAAAGCAAAACGGATTAACATGCATATCCCCAGGGAATTTGGAGACAATTTTTATGCCCGCAACAAAAAATCAGGGGCATATTGTTTTACCCTTTCCGTCCGTCTGACTGCGGGAGGTACATGGTTTGTCAGTGCCATTACTACTACGGTATTTATAGTAGGAAATTTTTATTTTGAAGATCATTTGTACATATATTGAAGATGTGCAATGTGCATTGGTGGGTCCAAGGAGGGGGGGTTGGAACCCCCCCCCCTTTATTCTGTACTATCATGCATTTTTTAATTAATATCCTGGTGTTTTAGTAAGATATTCACTAAAAATTTTCTTTACAATTCTTATTTAAACCCCCCTTTTCAAATTGTCTGGTTCCGCGCCTGATTTGCATGTGATAAACATTTTGATTTTGGTAATTTTTCTAAAAAATGTTTTCGTGATTTTTCATAGAGGGTACATAGTTTTTCTGTGCAACTCCTCCTAACAGTTTTGATGCTAGGAAGTTTTTATTTTGCAGATCATTTGAACCTTTATTAAAGATGTGCATGTAGTAAGGAACTGGGTATTTTGTGCTTGATCCCCATTCACTCGTAAAAACTGGCATTAGATTTGTCTCTGCAAGTGCTTAGTCCTATGACACAATGCAACTGCTTTTGTGTATACTCTGGTCTAAAAATACAGGTCTGGATGAACATTTCCACAAAGGAGTGTATACTTTGCAAGGGGGAGGGGGGGGGGCTCGATGGAGGGTCCCTTTCCAGAAATCCCGCCACTTTTTTCTCCATTTTCCCGTTTCACGAAAAATGTTTTACAAAGAATCTTAAAGAGTCGTCCATTTCCCGTTTCACGGGCTAAATTTTGAGCGGTTCCCGCTTCACGCTCGACATCCCTTCCCGTTTTCACGTGCACTTTTTTGTCACGATCCCGTTTCCCGCTGGCTTAAAAAGGCCAATCCCGCTTCCCGCTTATACCCCATCGAGACCCACTTGCAGGTATGACTACTGAAGTGCATGCCTTTACTGCTTGTAGTCTTTGAATTTTTGATTTGCGAGTTTGTTTGGGAGACTTGTGTTTGCTTCAAAAACAAGTTTTCGCTTATTTTTGAAATACAATAGTGTAAAATTATGCCAACGTAGCAACCAAAAAATTTATTTTTATTGCTCTTTTGGTTCTGACAGGTAAGGGGAAACCGGAACCGGAAAAAGACAGATTGTGCAGCGTTATTATGGAATGATGCACTCAAACAGATTATATCAGCCAGTGAGGAAGCTGTCTATTTAGATGGTACCGACAAATACTGACTTGTAGTAGAGCTATGCACACAAGCAGTAAAGAATATAGGCTTGTCTGCTTAATTGATCATTAAACTACCATTTTAACTTCAAAAAGCGAAAAATATCTCGTTTGTTTTATTAAAAAATCAAACATTTTCAATGCGGGCGCTGACGCCAAACACAGAAATAACTTGTCTTGGCCTTAGAGGGGGCCTCGATGGGGGGGGGGGGGGGGTCCCTCTCCCGAAATACCGGCAATATTTTCAACTTTCCCGTTTCACGAGCGGGAAAATACTTTACAAAGACTCTTAAACAATCTCCCTTTTCCCGGTTCACGGGGATTTTTTTCAACGTTTCCCGCTTCAAGCCCAACACCCTTTCCCGTTTTCACGGACACTTTTTTGTGACAATCCCGTTTCCCGTTCACTTTGGTTTAAACAATATTTATTTCAATAAACTTCACAAAATACATAATACACAAATGACAGACTATGGGGATTCGGAAACTAGAAAAACTAATATAAACCCGTCTCCCCAGACAAAATGACAAAATAAGAACATAGTGTAATGAAACAATGTAGAAAAATATTCATTTCGAACAATTTGTTTTAATTTGAATTTTGTGGTTTGTCAGCTGTCGACTATCGACTGTACTTAGCTGGTATTGATAGAAAAATTACAGAACGTATGCCATTAACCGAAATACTACATATACTTAATATATTAATCATCGACCAAATCTAACTGACCCAATAATAAATTCTTGTACAACTTTCCGTTCACTTTAAAAGGCCAACACCGCTTCCCGCTTAAACCCCATCGAGACCCACCTTAGAGTGTATTCAACATCAGTCGTCGATCATAGGGAAGCAGAAAAAAGCGATACGCAGTAGCTATCAAGTAGGCTATTTGACTGTCGCCGGCAAAATAGTCTATAGACCATTTTGTCACATAATTTAAAGCATTAGCCAATGTAAAAGGAAAACCATGAATAGTATTTATAAGAAAACTATTAAACTAAATATATTTCGTTGAAACACCAAACTGCGATTGGTTTAATTATCCTTTAAAAGAATTAAGAGATAAACATACTGTATTTATGATCTGAGGATGAAATCGTAGATTTTTCTGTCGCAAGCAGATTTCCGGCGATGCGTTAGCGGAGCCGGAAAACGGACGTTTGAGACAGTAAAATCTTAGATCTACCACTGAAGATCATAAAATACAGTTTGGTTATCTCTATCAAATGCAAAAATCGAAAACGAACGTTTTAAATCGATTTTAAAATTACAGGAAGATCGTGGATTTTACCCCCTTAAAACTTTGAAGCCATCCAATCAAAATTAGCGTTACAAACATAAGTGCATTAGAATGACAAATTACGGTCAACTCTATTAGAATGAACTTGCAAAATTAGATCCGAAGTTCCTATTAACAAAACTAATATTCACCTTCTCTGCACCCGAATCGGCCGATGATCAAAGTATTCGCGGTCGATGTACGGTGTGTACCATTTTGCATTATAAGCCACCTCATTTTAGACTGTTGGTCAAATAAATGAAGACTTGAAAGAAGTTTTAGTAAATCTTTGTTTTTTTATATATTTAAAATTTAAATTTTCTTTGGTTAATACAGAAATTACTATGGTATAAAAAGGGGCGACATAAAGAAAAAAATATATAACTTTATTCTTTTATTGCAGGCATATGAAATGATTCACATTAACAATAACTACAACGTTACCAGCAAAAAAGCGAGAAAGCTATTTGCAAGCTATTTGACCTTCTCACACCCGTCTATGCTTTCTCTCGGTCTTCCCTTAGCCTGTCCGTCCCCTCTAAAGAAGTCAAATTTGATATCGAAAAAAACAGGTATTCATTTGTCTATACGAGCATCATGCATGGTCGTAGGACTTGTGAGAAAAAAAGCTCGAAATTCCAAGTTGAAAAATTGGTGAAAGTATTTGCCTTAAAACCTTGACACATGCGGAATTCGAACCCACAGCGGCTACTATGATCTAAAGTTCAGTGCTTTAAACACTCAGTAACCCTGCTCTGATATTGTATTTCCTTGCAAAAGAAGCGGCGTATGCCCTTATCGCGAAAAGCCTTCTTTTGGAACGTATTTATTACGCAGACATAAAAAGTTTCTCATGAAATTATTATGACGTTTGAGACGTCAGTTGCCAAAACAAGAGATGTCAATATTTTGCCACTTATAATCTTGCAACAACTGCTTTATTACTGTTTGACTACGACAATGAATCAAACGGAAGAAAATCAAGATCAAAGTGTGAGCGTCATGTTAGATCACCAGTATTTAGGCAATTTAGACGCACCTTCACAAAGTGCATCCAGCTGCAGTGAAACCAGCCTTTCTTCCCTACAGGATAATCCAGGATGCAGCAAAGAGACAGACGCAAACGAGCTAAACGCCAACTCGATTCAACAGTGTTTTCAAAATATGCTGGAATTGACAGCATTGTCTGACCTAGATTCAAGACAACAAACAGCATGTACTGTCAGTGGATGTAAAGTGCTCCGTTTTGAGTTGAAATTTGTGAACAGTGATACTAAAAATGGAAAAATCTGTACACCATTAGTGATTCCCATTACAAACAGCAGTGTTTGTAACAAACAGAAGGATTTCCCTGGAAAGGTACAAGGAAAAGACAATTCAAAACTGCCAGCATTGAAAGTTGAAGACGAAAAGTTAAGAAAAGAATGGAAAAAACTTAATCGCGATTTCCAAGAAGAAGTTCGGTATAATGCTTTGCTACAATACACTATGACCCTACTAGTAAAACGTTGGGCTGAATATCTCGAATTTACGCCAGAGCAAATGCGAAAATTCGAATTGGAAAACGCGAGAAATTTGAATTTGTCAGACGATGTTATTGGGATGTTAGAAGATGATGATCTACATGTTTGGCAAATATTGGACATGATAAATGAACTATAAATCCTAAAAAAGTACGTAAAAAATTGCAAAAGGAACGTAAAAGAGACGGAACATTCCGTCTAGCCACAAATTAACTAACAGCCAGATTAATGGACTATTCCAGAAATATTGCAAAAGTCAACCAAGTGGCAAAACTTTTACTGAATAGAAGTCAAGATTACATTCTGTTACCTTTAAACGACTACACAGTGTAAACATATCAAACAAAAAAGGTTACAGTTGTAAATAACGACCGTTGTCTCTGGAAGACACTGGAATTCCAGACAATTTTTTGGCTTAAAAACATTATATAAAACGCTGGAATTCTAGACCTCTTTGGCCGACTTGTGATTTTTTCTTCTATTTTATAAAGACACATAGACGGAATTTCAGACACTTCTTTCGGACGCGGCTTGTTTTGTAAATGGATTTTTTCTGATTAATGTCTTTAAAATGATGTGGCGATTATTTCTAGAAAGGCGAGGAATCGCATGCATTTCCCATGCTCTTGAAAATATTAGAATCATTGTTTAAATTTCAAAAAATTGGCATCATGATTACTATGATTCTTTTAACGAGCTCTTTGATGACATTTTTTAAAACTTATTTTTCTTATATTTAGCTTTTGATATCTGTTTATTTAATTGATCAAATTATATATTTTATTTTTACATATTAGTACATGTACGACATGTTAGCATTTTATGTTTTCAAGAAAACGAACAATAAAAGTGTAGTTTTTAATTTTGACATTTATTATGCCTTAGAATCCGCATTATCATACATATATATGTTTAGTTCAGGGTATCTACACCGGACTTATTAGTAGCCTTACGTTATAGCCTATTTCGCAATACAAAGAGGCGCCCCTCTCTCCCCCCCCGACCTCCCTTTAATGGCCCCTTTCTTCTTTCTCCATTTCTTGTCCATTTTATCCTTTCTCCCGTCCCTTTTTTTCACACGCACCCCCTCCTTTCTCATGGTCTCCCTTTATCCTCCAAGTAATGGCTTATAAATTAGCGAACTCACTATCGGCCAAGTGCGAATCGATAAGATGATTATCATACTGAAACCATAGATGCAACCCCGACAAAGTAATTATTGCTGTAATAAACTCAATACTGTTTATTACAGTAATAATGACTTTTTCAATAGTCGCACACATCGTTTTGACTTTGATAGATCTCATCGATTCGCTGTTGACCGATAGTGGTAATGGAATCTTTTTTGTTAGACTTGCTTCCTTTTCACGTCGATGCTCAAGTAACACTCAATCACCTTTCCCAGCAACGGATAGGAATCGCCAAAAGTTCAAAGAAAGGATTTTATCTTTCTATATCATATGCAACTCCATTAATCACACACTTCTCAAACTAAGTTGAAAGTTCTGTGTCACACGTGAAAAAAAGGGATCATGATAAGGTTGGAAATTCTAATTATATTCAGGTATGTCAAGTCCGTAGTATAACAACAACTTTAGCGTGCCGATTTTTTTGGTTAGGATTAGGTCTAAGGTTATGGTAAGGGGTCGTCAGGGTTCATTCATACGTAATTCTGGACCATGCCTAATATAGACAAATTATGTTTAGATTTTGGATCCAATCAGGCCAATGGTTTAAGAGGACAAGACCTTTAAAGGTGCTTCAATAGAGTCCAATGTGAAACCATGTTCCCAGTTATCGGCTATTTTACATAAGGTGTAAACCTGAAAAACTACGTTTGTTAGGGCCACCAAAAGACTATTGCGTCCAGGTTTAGTTCCAATTGACTCAATAGTTTCAGAGGAATTCTTTGAAAGTTTTCCCTAAGGTCTTAGTTACAGGCATCTTGGATTAAAGATGCAAACATAATTTTTTTTTTTTGTTTGCGACCAGTTAATGACTATTGCAACGGTCAAGTGAGTGGCAAAAGTTTCATTTCAAAGAGATTACATTTTACACCCCAAGCTGACGTCCTTAAAGACTGAACGGGGGAAAAGAAACATTGTTGATAATTGATTGACAGGGGTGTTTGTAGAGGAATTCGTTGAACGCACTGAACTGAGAAGATTTTGCATTTGATTTGATCGTTTTTTAATGCAGCCAATCAAAAGCAAAATCTTCTCATGACAAAACCGTCAATCAAGCATTCTACAAATACCGTCAACCAATTGACAATGTACAAAGTGTGTTTCTTGTCCTTTTCCCCAGGCAGTCTTTTTGAATGTCGGCTTGTGTTGTAATATTACATCTCGTTGAAATGAAACTTTTGCCACTCGCTTGACCGTAGCAATATTGTAGCCAGGTTTGGTTGCAGTTGGCTGAGTAATTTTCAAGGGAAATCTCAAAATATTTTCATGCAATCATAAACTTTGTTTCCTATTAGCACCCATTTTAGATAAAGTCTGAACTTTTGTAGGGGACGAGCAAAGGACCATTGTGGCCAAGTTTGGTTCCATGTGGCTCCATAGTTACAAAGAATATTTTTCTCATAGAGTCCAAATTTAAAATATGTTCACTGCTGGTGAATAAGGTGCAATACATCGGCAAACGAACCAGGAAAGGGGGAATTCTAAAATCATAAATCCAAAATCACGGCAATTCACATCCAACACAAATTAATGATAACAAGAACGCCACATAAGGCGAAAAGTGCAAAAATGGAAAACAAGTTTTTTTTAAAGGGAACAAGCAAAGGACTATTTATGTCAAGTTGGTTTGGTTAGAATTGGCTTAGTAGTTTTAGAGGAAAAGTCGATAAAGTCCAATGTTAAACTATGTCCCCCTGCTGGAGAGGAGGCCATCTAAGATGAGAATACATGCGATCGAACCTGAAAAATAGCTTTTCTGAAGGGGACCACACAGTGACCATTCTGTCCAAGTTTGATTCAAATTGGCTTACTAGTTTCAGAGGAGATCTTTGAAAGTTTTCCCGTAAGGTCCAATGAAAAACTACGTTCCCCGCTAGCGGCCATCATAGATAAAGTGCCAGCCTGATTTTATTTTAGTATGTGACCAACAAGTGGCCATTGTGACAAAGGCATGCTTACAATGCTAGATGTTCGTTACAACACCCCCTTAGGCAGTGGAAGTGAAAAGAGAACAAACCATTTAATCGGTCGAGAATGCAAGTGCAAAGCTGAATAATAAAAATAGATTATGCTTCGAAATGTATTGAGCCTATTGCTTTACATCTGTCCGTACGAGTTTTTCTGTGCATCTTCTCTCATTGCCACTGGCCCATTTGTACATATTATTTTACTTTTTTTTGTTTCTTGTTTTTGCCAATTTTTTTTCCAAACATGCACTAAAATATAGATTTTTGAACTATGCAACATTTTTCAAGAGCCCGAGTGGTTTGAATCCCAGAAATGGTGTTTTTTTTTATTTTGTGCACAAAGGCAAAAATAACAAATAAAAAATGGCAAAAAGTAAATTGGAATCCTTCTTTTCTCAGGATCCCTTGTTATTGGATCCGTCGATGTCACATTGGGATTCAATGTTTATTGTTTATCAATAGGAAGGGTCGCATACCGGCGAAAGCTGCATAGACTTTAGGGTAGCGCTCAGTCTACCTGTCGTTCAACCGTCTGTCCGTCTATTCCGCGTCAGTTTTCTCACTTTTTTTTACTTGCTTGGAAAATTACTTGATTTAGTATTTGAGTCTACCACAGTGAGTTACAGATCAAGTTCTCCTCTGATTTTTGCCGGAGTTATGGGCCTTGGACTAGTAGAATTTTGGAGAGAGAAAAAAACTGTCGCCGAATGGCAACCAGGTATACCCACTAATTGAAGCCTGGATCAATATGACAAGTACAAATTTAAAGTGTGTGAACAGTAAAAGTACAGCTGCAATAAAAGTGC
>MJUU01037373.1:9871-34327 GCA_002080025.1 Modiolus philippinarum | reverse complement strand
CCAGCAACGGATAGGAATCGCCAAAAGTTCAAAGCAAGGATTTTATCTTTCTATATCATATGCAACTCCATTAATCACACACTTCTCAAACTAAGTTGAAAGTTCTGTGTCACACGTGAAAAAAAGGATCACGATAAGGCTGGAAATTCTAATTATATTCAGGTATGTCAAGTCCGGAGTATAACAACAACTTTAGCGTGCCAATTTTTTTGGTTAGGATTAGGTCTAATGTTAGGGTAAGGGGTCGTTATGGTTAGATTTGGGGATAATGTTAGGGTTATTGACCTATTGTAAGTGTAAATTTTGGGATAGGGTCAGCCTAACAAAGTATGGTCCAATCAAACATTCGACCGGGTGAACTTTATACTGCGTTTATACGTAATTCTGGACCATGCCTAATATAGACAAATTATGTTTAGATTTTGGTTCCAATCAGGCCAATGGTTTAAGAGGACAAGACCTTTCAAGGTGCTTCAATAGAGACCAATGTTAAACCATGTTCCCAGTTATCGGCTATTTTACATAAGGTGTAAACCTGAAAACTACGTTTGTTAGGGCCACTTAAAGACTATTGCGGCCAGGTTTAGTTCCAATTGACTCAATAGTTTCAGAGGAATTCTTTGAAACTTTTCCCTAAGGTCTTAGTTACAGGCATCTTGGATTAAAGATGCAAACATATTTTTTTTTTGTTGGCGACCAGTTAATGACTATTGCAACGGTCAAGTGAGTGGCAAAAGTTTCATTTCAAAGAGATTACATTTTACACCCCAAACTGACGTCCTAAAAGACTGAACGGGGGAAAAGAAACATTGTTGATAATTGATTGACAGGGGTGTTTGTAGAGGAATTCGTTGAACGCACTGAACTGAGAAGATTTTGCATTTGATTGGATCGTTTTTTAATGCAGCCAATCAAAAGCAAAATCTTCTCATGGCAAAACCGTCAATCAAGCATTCTACAAACACCGTCAACCAATTGACAATGTGCAAAGTGTGTTTCTTGTCCTTTTCCCCAGGCAGTCTTTTTGAATGTCGGCTTGGGTTGTAATATTACATCTCGTTGAAATGAAACTTTTGCCACTCGCTTGACCGTAGCAATATTGTAGCCAGGTTTGGTTGCAATTGGCTGAGTAATTTTCAAGGGAAATCTCAAAATATTTTTCCCATAGGGACCATGCAATCCCTATTAGCACCCATTTTAGATAAAGTCTGAACTTTTGTAGGGGACGAGCAAAGGACAATTGTGGCCAAGTTTGGTTCCATGTGGCTCCATAGTTACAAAGAATATTTTTCCCATAGAGTCCAAATTTAAAATATGTTCACTGCTGGTGTATAAGGTGCAAAACATCGGCAAACGAACCAGGAAAGGGGGAATTCTAAAATCATAAATCCAAAATCACGGCAATTCACATCCAACACAAATTAATGAACAAGAACGCCACATAAGGCGAAAAGTGCAAAAATGGAAAACAAGTTTTTTTTTAAAGGGAACAAGCAAAGGGCTATTTATGTCAAGTTGGTTTGGTTAGAATTGGCTTAGTAGTTTTAGAGGTAAAGTCGATAAAGTCCAATGTTAAACTATGTCCCCTGCTGGAGAGGAGGCCATCTAAGATGAGAATGCATGCGATCGAACTTGAAAAATAGCTTTTCTGAAGGGGACCACACAGTGACCATTCTGTCCAAGTTTGGTTCAAATTGGCTTACTGGTTTCAGAGGAGAAGATCTTTGAAAGTTTTCCCGTAAGGTCCAATGAAAAACTATGTTCCCCGCTAGCGGCCATCATAGATAAGGTGCCAGCCTAATTTTATTTTAGTATGTGACCAACAAGTGGCCATTGTGACAAAGGCATGCTTACAATGCTAGATGTTCGTTACAACAGCCCCTTAGGCAGCGGAAGTGAAAAGAGAACAAACCATTTAATCGGTCGAGAATGCAAGTGCAAAGCTGAATAATAAAAATAGATTATACTTCGAAATGTATTGAGCCTTTTGCTTTACATCTGTCCGTACGAGTTTTTCTGTGCATCTTCTCTCGTTGCCACTGGCCCATTTGTACATATTATTTTACTTTTTTTTTGTTTCTTGTTTTTGCTAATTTTTTTTCCAAACATGCACTAAAATATAGATTTTTGAACTACTGTAAACCGGGAAATTTTCGCGCCGTCTTTATTTCGCGGTAAATCGACAGGATTTTAGTTCGCGCAGTTTGGAATTCGCGCCGCCAAATTGTTGACCATTGACTTCAATAATAGACATGTATATTCGCGACGTTTTATTTTCGCGCTTCCATTCCAAACGCGAAAATCGCGAAAATAAAACTGCCGCGAATATTTCCCGGTTTACAGTATGCAACATTTTTCAAGAGCCCGGGTGGTTTGAATCCCAGAAATTGTGTTTTTTTTTAATTTTGTGCACAAAGGCAAAAATAACAAATAAAAAATGGCAAAAAGTAAATTGGAATCCTTCTTTTCTCAGGATCCCTTGTTAATGGATCCGTCGATGTCACATTGGGATTCAATGTTTATTGTTTATCAATAGGAAGGGTCGCATACTGGCGAAAGCTGCATAGACTTTAGGGTAGCGCTCAGTCTACCTGTCGTTCAAACGTCTCTCCGTCTATTCCGCGTCAGTTTTCCCACTTTTTTTACTTGCTTGGAAGATTACTTGATTTAGTATTTGAGTCTACCACAGTCAAGTTCTCCTCTGATTTTTGCCGGAGTTATGGACCTTGGACTAGTAGAATTTTGGAGAGAAAAAAAACTGTCGCCGAATGGCAACCAGGTATACCCACTAACTGAAGCCTGGATCAATATGACAAGTACAAATTTAAAGTGTGTGAACAGTAAAAGTACAGCTGCAATAAAAGTGCTCACACAATTCAAGTATGTACACAATAGATATAAAAATCGTCAAGAAAAAAAGAGGTTCCTTACAATATATCATAAAAAGGCTACATACCAATTTTGAAATCAATCCCTCTTGTAGAATTCATCTTTCACCACATTTTGTAACTAAGTCCACTTTTCGTCAAACAGGAAGAACGTGTCTGACATGACTCAAAATAGGATGTTCCTTACAATTTGTCATGTAGGCTGCATACCAATTTTTAAACCGATCCCTCTTGTAGAAGTTGAGAAAAATGGGACAAAAATTCATGTTTTCACTACATGTCGTAACTAAGTCCACATTTCGCCAAACAGGAAGTACCTGTCTGTCAGGACTCAAAATAATATGTTCCTTTCAACTTGTCATATAGAGGCTGCATACCAATTTTAAAAGCCACCCCTCTTGCAGGAGTTGAGAAAAATGGGACGAAAAATTCACGTTTTCACGACATTTCGTAACGAAGTACACATCTGTCATGACTCAAAATGGGTTGTTCCTTACAACTAACCATATTGAGACTGAATACCAATTTTGAAATGAACCCTTCTTGTAGGGGCTTTAAAAATGAGACGAAAAAATCACGTTTTCGCTTCATTTCATAACTAAGTCCACATTTCGTTAAACATGAAGTACACATCTGACAGGACTCTAATTAGGATGTTCTTTACAATTAACATTTAGAGGCTGCATACCAATGTAGAAATGATCCCTCTTGTAGAAGCTGAGAAAATGACACAGAAATGATTTTCAGACAATGAGCGGACGGAGGCACAGGGTGAATCCAGTATACCCCACTCTCTTTCGAGTGTGGGGTATTTAATATCAGTTTCCGAAATAACTTTTATTAAACCGTGACAAAAATTGATCGACTTCGTCCATTGATTTTTTTTATTTGTGGACCTTGGACCATGAGTAACAGATAATTAGTTTGGGTTAGGTTCTAGTCCATTGACTTTTTAGAGTTGTGGGCCTTTGACTAGAAAAAAAATGGTAAAATAGCTTTTTTTGGATTTTTTTTCTATACATTTTGGATTAGATTTTTTATTTTGTTGAGAATTGTTGCACATATGCTGCAGCTGCGCAATAATAAGCTTTCGGATTGATATTGGTGTTGATGCAAACAAAAGGCCCAAAAATGTAGATTTATCATGTTGCATGACGCGAATTCCTTCTATATACTGGATTTAGCTATTTAATTTTGTTGTAGAATAGTCTGTAGATGCGCAATAAGATTTCGGATTTTTTTTAAATCATTTTCTTGGTGCAAACAATAGGCCCTAAGATGTGGATTTTGACGTATGTGGCATATGACGCGAACTCTTCCTACATTTTGGATTGGAAAACTCCTGGAAGTCTCAAAGACCACTTTTTTTTTAATACTACCTAGCAAACCTACTAAAACTAGAGCATGTCGAAACGGGCGTTGTCGGAAGGGCCCGCAATTCCGATTCTGAAACTCTGGGCAAAAATAAAATTGAGGTAAGTGTGGATTCAAATTCTGTTCGACACACTAATGTTTTGATACAGTAATTTGCTAGACTCAGTGATTTCTTTAAGTTTTACCAAACCATAGCATTTCTTAGCTTCAGATCTGACCACTTTCACACTTACAACATTTGAATCGATCGCGATTCCTTGAAGTCTCAAAGACCATTTATTTTGGGGAATTCTACATGGAATCCAAAGTTTAAGAATTTGTTTTAATTAGTACAAATATTTTCACAAATTTTATTTCTAAAATATTTGATTCAAAGTTTGGTAAATTGTATTTCCTGAAAGTCTCAAAGACCACTAATTTTTGGAATTCTGCCCAAAAACCATATATCTCCGAAAATAACGACTATAAATAGCTTGGTTTCAAAAATAGCGAAAAAAAGTGTAAAACTTCATATCATAGTCAACGGAAATTATGTCCTTAGCTAGCTGTCGGTAACTGCGAGCATTTGTCCGGACAGTACCCGTGTGTTTTGTCTTCATGTTTCATGTACTTCATTGTAAGGGTACTCGTCTTGATAAGTTAAAGACTTTTTTTCTAGTTTGATTTTTACTGTGAGTCTTTTTGTGCATTTATTTTTTAGCCCACCACATAAAGAGGGAGGGTTTGGATCCAAGAAAACGAGTTTAACCCCACAGCAATTTTTGCGCCAGTCCCAAGTCAGGAATATGTTGGTCATTGCCTTGTCCTAGTCTTCTTGTAAAATTTTAGTTTCTTGATATTCCGAGTTATTGGTTGTGGTTTGTTTCCATTGATTTTTTCACTTTTTTACCTTTTTGGGGCCATTTAGGACTTGCTTTATTGTGTGAGGTTCCTAACTGTGTAGAAGACCATACGGTGTCCCCTAGATGCTTTGTTTTTGGTCGTTTTAACCTGGATATTGGATGTTGTCTCCTTGACATTTACCCCATTTCCTTTCTTTTTCAACAACTGTTTTAATGTCAAACAGGGAGTACGGGGATAGCTGTCGTTTCTGACAACCACTAGTTTTAAATTGATAAAATCACAGAAATCTGACAGAAATGCCAAAATATGAGTAGCGAACCTCCCAAATTGCTTTCCACGTTAATATATAGTTTCCACAACGAGAACTTGTTGATTATCATATTTCTCACATCGAGTTAAATGAATTTTGCAAATGTTTGAAAGCGAGGCTTGCCGAGCTTTTAAACTTAACAAGATGTGAGAAATTTCATAATTAACGTGTTTAAGTTGTGGAAATTGTTTCTCTAATGACTGGATGAAAAACACCGAGGATTGTATTCCGAATAAAATTGGCGGGAAATTTCACGAAACTTGTTCTCCTCTCTAGAGAGGAGAACAAATGTTTCCACACCGTTCAGGAAATGTGAAAACTGGATACAAATTAGAGAAATTATGGTTAGTACCATTTAACCTGAAGGGGGGTTATGTTGTTTTTTTTTCGGGACAGAAATTTTTTTCAAGTGTATCAACAAAATATTTTTTTTCAAAATTAACATTATTTTTTTTGGCAGAAAGCCTCCTTCAGAATTTTTTTTTCATCATTTTGGAAGCCAAAATATTTTTTTTTCACATAAAATCAGCTCCAAAATATTTTTTAAAGAAAAAAAAACCATAACCCCCCTTTTCAAGTTAAATGGACGGTCCCTTGTACCGTATCAGAATTAATAGTTGCAACTCCCGTTGTCGATTCCTACAGTGAATATCATTGTGGAGGATTTATCACAGAAATCAAACAAGATTTAATATAAAATGAATAATTTATACAATATATGAAAAAATATATAAAATTATATCAAACGACAAACTTCTAACATGTGCTTGTGTAAATACCGTTTCTGAGCAAAGGCGCGTCCACATTTTTCACAAGTGAAGTTTTTTGAAGTAACGCTGTGAATTAGCATATGAGATCGCAAATTAGACTTGTCCGCAAAAGCTTTGTCACACCCCTCAACTTGGCACGGGAAAGGGCGTTCTCCAGTGTGTGTCCTCATGTGGCCTTTCAACAACCATGACCGCGTAAAAATTTTCCCACAAACACCACATCGATTTCGTTGTTTTGCATGAGAACGAACATGCGCTGTGTAGGCTGAGTAGAGCGTAAACCCTTTGTCACATTCTTGGCATTTGAAAGGAAGCTGTGTTTCATTGTTTAGTTGTAGAATTAAAGAATTCATCAAGGGCTTTTGCGATTCAGTTTCAGTTTTTCCACCATTTTCTGAAAATCTCACTCCTAAAACCTTAATTTCTATACTATTGTTATCGTTCCTACTGCTACTGCTGACAACAATCTTTTCATTATTACTAGTACCCGAATTTTGGTTATCATTTAAACAGATTTCACTGACGCTTTCGCATAAGTCGTCTTTATCCTTTTCAGAATTTTCGTTTTCACCTTCAAATTCAAATATTCCGTTGTCATCGACACCCTCAAACACTTCTTCTTCGATTTCCGATTCGGAAATGTCATCGTCATACGAGTCGCAGCCGCTATATGAAGATGATGTGCTTTCAGATCGATAAAAATAGCCACTGTCTCCTACAAATTCCAATGCTTCCTTTGGGTTGACACCGGCCAGTTCCAAATCGGGGACTCGAAGAGCTAGAATAAACCTAGTAACAAACGACAAATAACTCAAAGACTTGTATTTAACGATAGGATATTTCTTTGTGGTCGTATTTTCCTTCCGTTGTCTTTGCAAAGGGAGTGATGATTTAACCGTCGTACCAAGACCTTTGGGTGTATGAATTTTCCGGATGGAAAGGCCGGATCTAGTTGTCATAACATGAGGATCTTGATCTGAAAAGGAGGAAAGAATCAGATTTATAAAGTCCTAAGGTGGTTGAAATCTAAGCCGGACTAACAGCAATGAGACTGATAATCTCAGCATCACCAAACTGGACATTATATATGGAATATATGACATTTTGGTTTTGATACGGACTTTATCACGGCCAGTATCAAGTGAGCTCGCTTGATGCGTTAAGCACAGTTAATCTTTTGTATTTAAATGCATTCCTCATTCAATGTCTTACGCGTATGAACACGACAAATAGTACAAAGCATGACGTCAGCTTGGCAACGCCTTCACAGCTTTCGTAATAGGGCCTGTTCACACTGGAGTTAATCTGGATCAATTTAATCCGGATTAAGATAATCCAGAACGTTACGTTCACATTGACCAGTTTATAGTTGAAGTACACGTAACGTTGTGGATTAAGTTAATCCGGATTAACTTTTGCAGTGTGAACGTAATGTGGATTAAGCCGTTTTTACCTGAGTTAATCCGGATTAATTTTTGTAGTGTGAATAGGCCCATAGTGTCCAGTTCGGTGATACTAGGATTATCAGTCAATGCAGATCACAGGAAATTCATACAAATTACCGATAACACGCAATTAACGGGTCGCTGTGAAGGCTTTGCATGCGAGTTGCTAATGCTGACGTTATGTTTTGGTACTTTTTATCATGTTCATACGCTGAAAGGAGAAAGCAATGCCATATAATTATCCCCGCACTTTCGAAGAAAGTTCGGGGATAATGTAATACCCTCTGTCTGTCCGTCCGTCCGTCACACTTTTCTTGTGACTCAAACTCCTCCTACATTTATGGATTTAGGGATTTAATTTTGTTATCGAATTGTTGCATATAGTCTGTAGATGCGCAATAAGCTTTCGGATTTTTGATATTGGTCTTTGTGCCAACAAGAGGCCCCATGATGTTAATTTTAACAAAGACCCAAAGATGTGGAATAGACACATCTACCTCCTACATTTTTGGATTTAGGGATCAAATCTTTATGCAGAATTGTTGCATATAGTCTATAGATTTGCAATGAGCTTTTGGAATTTTGGTTTCGGTTCCACCTTTGGTAAATTTCCTGAAAATGTCAAAGACACATATTTTTTTTTTTATAATTTTGGCATATTATCTTATATTCTGACAAGTATTTGGTAAAAAACAAAATTCTGAAAGCTTTGCTTAGGATTCTGAGAGGCGGTTCCAATTTTGGTAAATTTCCTGAAAGTCTCAAAGACCACTTATTTTTTGGAATTCTACCTAGCAACCATGCTTAAAATGTTTGTGTAGTTTAGGACGAACATTTTCATAAATTGGATTTCAAAAATATTTGATTCCAATTTTAGTAAATTTCCTGAAAGTCTCAAAGACTACTTATTTTTTTGAATTCTACCTAGCAACCATACTTAAAATGTTTGTGTAGTTTAGGACAAACATTTTCATAAATTGGATTTCAAAAATATTTGATCCCAATTTTGGTAAATTTCCTGAAAGTCTCAAAGACCTCTTATTTTTTGGAATTCTACCTAGCAACCATACTTAAATTGTTTGTTTAGTTTAGGAAAAACATTTCCATCAACTAGATTTCAAAAATATTGATTCCAAACCTAGCAACCATATATCCTAGAATTCTTTTAGTAACAATAATGACTATCAATAGATAGATTTAAAAAATAATGGAAAAACATTATGCCCAGGGTGTATAACAACTGTTTTCTGTGTCAAACAGGGAGTGCGGGGATAGCTGTCGTTTCCGACAACATCTAGTTATTTTTTTGCAATAAAATATCGAATGTGTTAAAATAGAAATTTCAGCTTTTTATACGACCGCAAAAAAATTTGAGGTCGTATAATGGTATGGTGCTGTCGTCGTCGTCGTTTGTACACACTTTGTTTTGGGGCAATAACTTAAGTTCCAATTGACCAATCCTTAGGAAATTTTACAACAGTTGTCTTTGGCACAAAAGGAAGGCTGGGATGGGTTTTTGGTCATTTTTGCCCCTTCCGTTTTCAAAAAAGGGGCCAAAGGGGAAAATTTGGGTGTTTTCACATATTTGGCTCTAGAATATTTATTAATTATAGAACTTTGATGGGGTTTCTTTCGGTGTGTTTCTAATTAAATTTCCTCTCAGTTGTATGCCATTGGATTTTACGTGGCAGTACCATTCAGGAGATAAATGGGGCCCAAAAGGGGCGATTTTCAAAAATTTCATTTTTTTTTATTTTTAGTCCAATTTTGATGCAGTTTTTTTATGGATTCTTTTTGAAAATAAACATTGAGCTGCACGATCAGATTTTGGACAACTTGTTTGTTTTTTGAGCTATGAGGGGCCGAATGGGGTCAAAATTGCAAATTTGCAGGTTACCTAAATCTTATTTTTCATCGGATATCAATGAGATTTTTTGGTAGTATGTCAACCAATTTGGCGTAGCTCTTTCTGTTTTTGAGCTACAAGGAGTCAGAGGGGCCAAAATTGCAATTTTTCAAAAAGTGAAATCTTTTATTTTTCATCAGATTTGATTTGATTTTTTTTTGTTTGTTTTGGAGTCCATTTTTGTAAGCTTTTGGTAGTATGTCAAAAGAAAGCTCTTACCGTCATTAGCTATAAGTGGTCAAAGTGGCTGGAATTACAATTATTTAAAATATGTAAAAAAATTTATTTGATTTTAATGGGGTTCCTTTCTTCGTATCCTCTTATGGTATAAATTCAAATTCTTTATTCGCCTAATCACAGGGCCCTTTCGGGCATAACAAAATCATGTATACTTTCACACACAGACACATTCGTCCACCCATACATACACACACACTCACCTTTCTCGCTAATTATATTAATTAGGTACAGCACAATAGAACATATAATCCATAATAATATTGTAATGGAGGGAGAGTTAGGTATGTATATAAGAAGAGGGATAACTCTAATATTACAACTGTTATAAATTATTGATAGTTACAAACCAGAGAGAGCTAGATATGTATAACAATGGAAGATATTCCACACATAATGCTTATATAATATAAAATACAGTAATTCATAAAAAAAACTGTATAAATAACAGTTTTAGCACAGCATTAATTATCAATTATCTTTCTGTCTAAAAAATTTTGTTCTAAAAAATCACATAAGTCCAGTAAAATTATTGGATCTTCGTTTGACATTATCCAAACAAATAAATTAGTGGGGTGAAGTCTTTTCAGATTTGAGAAAAGATTTGTTAATTTTAATAAAAATATCTTCCTTCTGTTTTCATACAATGGACAATGCAATAAAAAATGTTCTTCATTTTCTATCTGGTTCATTGAACAATACTGACAGATCCTTTCACATCGGGGCAGTGGCCCTAGTTTACCTGCACTATTGACCCTTTTTTCATATCTACCCTTTTCAATTCCTAAAGAATGATTGCTAATTCTAAATTTGGTTAGCATATGACGTCTATTTTGATTCTTAATGTTTAGGTAACTTTCAAACTGAAAAGAGCATTTAAATTTGAAGTATGTATCTAATTTGCCCTGATCTTTCGGTAAAGAGGCTTTAACTGATTTCCAAAATTTCAAAAATTCTTCTCTAAGCCGTTTTATAAGTATGTATTTGAATCTTCCCTTGCTTAGCCCTTTACATGCTGAGAGTTTTATATTTAATTTATTGCACAGGAAAATCAGGCTTGAATACCAGGTGTTATCCTTCATGTAATCTTTATCTTTATATTCTGCGTATGCACTTTTCAGTAAGTTAATCGATGAGTGTTCAAGTCTATAACAGTACATAAATATATGTATTATGATATTAATATACAATGGAAATCTGCCAAGTTCAGAGATAACAGCAAGATTGGTACTCTTTTTTGAGACCCCTAAAATGTATTTACAAAACTTCATATTTATTTTTTCATGTTCCCAATCTTTAAAGATATCAAAAAGATTTAACTTTTGTCTCTTTTGGGTAACATTTATTATACCCCAATTTTCACAATTATATAAAATAATGGGTTTGATAGTATGATCAAAGATATGTAAATAATAAATTTTTAACTGACGGTGATGAAGACTTTAAATCTCTGTAGAGTAGTATAGAACAGAACAGAACATATTTTATTTATCAAATTAATGGCCCACAGGGGGCTACATGAGTTTTACATATAAAGAAAAAGAAACATTGATTGGATAGCAATAGTATATGTCTGTATCTATATATATGCTTTCAACCCTCAGGGGTACAATTATGCATTTCTAATAAAGATTATATTGACCAATTTGACATACGTCTTACAATTTTCGATAATTTATTTAAGGAATTATAATTTTTTTCCATAGTTTGTGTACAGCTCACAACTGGGTCAACTCTAATATTGTGTCCATCTTATTACTGTATCAAGCTCTTTACTGTGTCCTCATTCATTTTGAATTACACTTGTTCAAATTTCTGTGTTCGACATGCTGCGGTCGTATCATGCTATGCTCGGCGTAGCCCTTTATTTCAATTTATAATAGAGTTCTACTTTTCATTTGTGAATAAGTACCGATAAACGAAATATAGCGGGAAATATAGTTTTTTGATACGGACTTGATCACGGCGTAACGGAAGGAGCAAATGTAATAGATGTTTTGATTTCGTGTGAAAACTAGAAGCTGCTCAGGGACTTACAGAGCATGAATCGCTCAACTGACAAAATGCTTCTTTAATATAAGCCATGTCTATGCTGGTTTTTATCACTTAGGATCTAATGTTAAGCTATAGTTCCATACATATTCCAATTCAGTTTGGTTAAATTTGCTTCAATAATTTCATAGAAGATGTATTGCTACGGTCAAGCGAGTGGCAAAAGTTTCACTTCAACGAGATGTAATATTACAACCCAAGCCGACATTCAAAAAGACTGCCTGGGGAAAAGGACAAGAAACACACTTTGCACATTGTCAGTTGGTTGACGGTGTTTGTAGAATGCTTGATTGACGGTTTTGCCATGAGAAGATTTTGCTTTTAATTGGCTGCATTAAAAAACGATCCAATCAAATGCAAAATCTTCTCAGTTCAGTGCGTTCAACGAATTCCTCTACAAACACCCCTATCAATCAATTATCAACAATGTTTCTTTTCCCCCGTTCAGTCTTTAAGGACGTCAGCTTGGGGTGTAAAATGTAATCTCTTTGAAATGAAACTTTTGCCACTCACTTGACCGTTGCAATAAAGGACCTTCTAAAATCATTCCTGTAAATTTTTGTTGAATTTACTTTGGTGGTTTGTTCCGTGCTGGCGGCCATATTTTTTGTTGGATCGGAAGGAAATGAGCAATCTTGGTAAAGAATTTTACATACATTATTCCTGTAAAGTGTGATTGAAATTGCAACAGTGGTTTCAGAGGAGAAGATTAAAATGTTATTTTTCTCCATAGGGTGCAATTAAGTTCCGCGCTGTTGACCATGTTTTTGTCGGGTCAAAATGAAATGAGGAATCTTTGTAAAAGACCTTCCGTACACCATTCCTGTAAAGTTTGGTTGATTTTGCTTCAGTGTTTTAGAGAAGAAGATTAAAATGTTATTTTTCCCAATAGAGTGCAATGTTAAACCTAGGTTCCGAGCTGTTGGCCATGTTTTTTCTCGGATCAAAATGAAATGATTTTCCCCATAGGGTCCAGTGTTAAAGCTATAAAGTTCCTATTTCGCGGCAATGTTTTTTTGTCGGGTCGGAACGAAATGAGGGCAATATTTGTAAAGGACCTTCCACACATCATTCCTGTAAAGTTTGGTTGAATTTGCTTCAGTGGTCTCCGAGGAGAAGATGAAAATGTGAAGTCAATGAACGGACGACGGACAACGGACTTCGGACGACGGACTCCAAGTGATGGCAATAGTTCACACTGACCCAGGCTCAGGTGAGGTCAGGTGAGGTGAAAAATGGTATTGCCTTTGAAACGTTGGGATAATTGACATATTCAGGCCAGTGTCTGTCACGCCTAGTATCAAGTGAACCCGTACCTGGTTTACCCGGATTATCCGGGTAAACCAGGTACGGGTTCACTTGATACTAGGCGTGATAAAGTATGTATCAAGAACAAAATGTACTAAATTCCATATTTAACTCTTTATTGAAAGCTTTTTTACCCACTAGGGTGTGACAATACATACAATGACATTGACAACAAATATGAACAATATTTAACACATTACCAAGAATATTCATCACGTAAGATAAAGATCAGCAATGCAACGTGTGACTGGAATTATTAGCATATTCGTGATTTATGACAGCACTCGTGAAAAGGCATATGAATTTTTTACAACACCCGTGAATTACTATCAAGGGTGCGCTTATCACAGAATATGATACGAATACAGCACATGGTTAAAAAAAGAAAATAACGGTCTGGTAAACAAGGACATGTACATATAGTTGAGTATCACTGAAATCAAAATGAGAATAAGTGACCATATTTTAGAAATAGAAAGAGGTAGATATAACAAAATAAACAGAGAACAGCGCTTTTGTAAACAATGTAAAAAAAATAGAGCAGTGCTCAAGGTCCCCCGCCTTAGAGTTGTATGTTAGATGAATGGAGTTTTTTTACCTGTTGCCAGCTTTGAGTGCAATCCCTATCAAAATCCAATGAAAAAAAATTTTTTTTTGGCCCCTCCCCCCACCAACACCTTTGACCCCAATTATCTTGAAAACGGTAAGAGATATTGGCATGTGTACGAAAGCATTCACTGAGAGAAATCCAATGGAAAAAATCCCATCGAAATCGGATAAAAAATAAAAATTTCCCACACGGAGCAAATTTTGGTGCAATAAATTCTATTTTTAGAAATTGTGACCTTGACCTTTGACCTACTGACCCCAAAATCAATAGGGTTCTTGCCCTTCCCTATTCCTTCCATCTGTATAAGTTTTGTTTCAATCGGGCAAGGGATACTCAAGTTATCATCCGGAAACGACATCCGGAATGACGGAATGGCGGAAAGGCGAATTCTATAGTCCCCCGCTTTCGCGAAAGGCGGGGGACAAAAAATTTAATTGAAGATGAGGAGCATTTCTTTTTCCATTGTCAAAAGAATGAACCATTAAGAAAAGATTTTTTTATCAAAATAAAAAATATTAATCCACAATTGATGGTAAAAAAAATACAAGGAGATTTTTGGAAAATATTTTGTCGTCTGATTGTCTTATGCACCTTGATGCCCCTCTCATTCAAAAGTCACTAGCACTTAGGAGAGTGGACTCAAAATAGATGCATAATTTTTATTGTTCTAAATGTATATATGTTTCATTGTTTATAATTGTTTGTGTTTTGTATATGTATGCTGTCAACCCACAAGGGTAAAAAATAGCATTAATAAACATATCTAACTGAAACCGAAAAATCGAGAGTTTGAGCCTGCCCTGGACCCTTATAGCTCAAAAATCTTCGTCTTACAAAACCGTAACCACAAAAACTGTATCCTGACCTCATTTATGCACGAAATGTAGGTCAAGGTAACTTTATTTTCATCTTGAGTTTTGTGATTTAAAGAACACATCTAAAGACAAAATAGTATTCTTCTACGACTTGTAGTATGTGAGATATGGACTCTTGAATCTGACTATGGACTCTTATAAAAACTTAAGCTAAGTCACTTATGCATGAAATGTAGGTCATGAAGACATATTTTTACCTGGGGCTTCGTAACTTTACACGACACATCTACACAAGATTTTATTCCTCTATGACTTGTAACATTTGACATCTTGCACAATAATTTAACCCGAATCGACCATGCATGAAATGTAGGTCAAATGATACAATCCATTTTTTTATATAAATTAACCTCAAGTATCAAAAGATGCATCCATGGACTAAAGTTATACATTTATTATTTTTTTTAAGATCTTAAACTTTGTGACCGACTAACAGACTGACGCGACATACGTTACTCTTCCATATTGTTTAATTCCAGCTGGCCCGGTGGTTTCAGAGGAGATATCTACACCGCGGTCAAAGTTACAGAATTAAAGATTACGACCATTTGATTTTCGGGGGGGGGGGGGGGNGAGGCGAGTTTGCCTAGAAAAATTATTAATCTTATTAAAATCTCGAACAAATTATTTTTCTTATTTTTCACCAAATCTCACATTTTATTTTTATGTGCAACAAACCAGAGGCTCAGAGACTGAGCCCGTATCGCTAAATGCTTCTATGCCATGCATGACCAAAAATGATGTTTTTTACCACTGGGGTCTAATGTTTAGCTATGTTCTCCTTTAGAATCCATGTTTTTTGTCTGATCCTATTGAAATGAGAAATTTTATGCAAAAACATGTAGTTAGATTTGTTTAAATAGTTTCAGACAAGATGATGAAAAGGATGGTTTTTTGACAACCTGCTCCAATCTGCACTGGAGACATGATTTTTGTCAGATCGAAATGAAATGAGCATATTTTATATAATTACACCTTATGTAAGTAAGCTGTATTCTGATTGGTTAATATAGCCGTTGTATTTTTTGGCAAATACCACCCACCGTGGTATTTGTCCCGGCGTCACCTGTGCGCTTTAATGATAGAGACATTCGGTGTAATTAAACAGATATATCATGAACGTCGGGGTATTTGCCAAAAATACAAGTCTTGGGTCTATATTTCCCTCGCCTTTCGGGCTCGGGAAATTTTACCGCCCCGCGACATGTATTTTTGGCAAATACCCCTCCTTATCATGATATATCTGTTCAAACTACCTTCTGTACATCATTCCTGTTTACTTCATAAAATATAATGAATAAATTATTACATGTTGTAAACATTTTGTGAATTTGTATGATACATTTATTATATGTCATTGTTTATTTTATGTCTTGCTTTATCCCGTTAGGGTTTATTTGTGCAAATAAAGTTTGTTTGTAAAGTTTGGTTGAATTTGCTTCATTGGATTTAGAGGAGAAGATGAAAATGTGATTTTCCCTTAGGGTCCAATGTTAGACTATATTCCGTGCCGGCTACAAGGCTAAATTCCCCGCCCTTTTCGATTTCACCCTACTTTTCCAGTGGCAGTCAGAATTTCCCGTCCCATGGCCCTTTCCATACCCCAAAGTGATTATTTATTAACAAACTTGTTCTCGTCTTGATATAGCTGAAATATTGCTGAGTAGACGTTAAACAATATCCAATCAATCAATCAATCATTAATTGTCATGATATAAATACAAGTATAAAATTTCGACGTCACAATTTACTTAATAATCATAGCAAATTATGACGTCAGAAATTTCAAATTTCAAATTGTATTTAAATCATGACAATGGGCTAACCTCAACACCAAAAATTATATGAAAATTATAGGAAGAAACTAAATGTCAAGCTCTTTTTAATGGTGCAATTTTTATGAAAATCGGACAATAAATAAGCTCTACAGAATTTTTTTAATGAAGACCGTTTAAGGATGTAATCTCCTGAGGTTTCAGTCTCGTTCAAGTCTCGTTTATGAATAATTCTCAAAACTTGTCATATGAGTGACATTTTTTCATTGATATATATTACATATTGACCCTTCCAAATTGTGTCAAAAAATTATGAACCTACGACCAGTAGTTTTTGAGAAATGCAAAATTCAAATTTTTGACCAAATTGGAGCGTTGATCTTCGTCAGAATTAAGCCGATTTTGGGGTAGGGGTAATCAAAATAAATTTTCAAGAAAAGTAATCATCTTATTCATATGGTTTCTTTTCTAAGTTCTTCAAGATATAATTGTCCAACTAGCAATCTGGAAACTTTGAGAGAAAACTTGATGCTAGAACTCGATATTTAAACCAAAAATGGTCCCTAACCCTCTTGCTGCCACACGGACATATGTGTCCACCACCGGACCGCTGCCACACGGACATATATGTCCTTTTTTAAAAATAAAAAGGAGTACTTTCATTAACTGTCTGTATTCAAGAAGTGAAAAACAATTAAATGATTATTGATATAGATAATGGAATTTTAATTTTTGAAGAACGGTTTGAGCATAACGTCATCACATTTGAACGTCACGTTACTGACTATGAAGTCATACAAAAGTGTGAAGAACTAAACCAAAGAAATTATTAGTAAACGACTTTGATGCTACATATTTGAAAACGTTATTGGCCTTCATTATAAAACTTTTGTTCAAAAAGATTTTAGACACAACTTTGAATGTGTCTTTATCAACCGATAAATAAAAAAAGAAAAAGAAATGCTAAAAAAACGATAATGTTCAAAGAATGTAATTTCTATGGACATGATATTTTTTCACATTACTGCCGATTGCTATTTTCACTGCTTTTATCAATTATTATATTCATTTTTGTTTGAATTTGTTTTTTATTGTTTCGTTTGGAGTTTTTTTATTGTCGTATTTGTTTTTATTAATTTTTGTTTTGTTTCGTTTCTGAGCATGTGTGTGTGTGTGTTTTGTTTTTCGCTTCTTTTATTTTTATTTTGTTTTGTTTGGTTTTTTTGTTGTTGTAGTAGTTTTGTTTTGTGCGTGTGTGGGTGTGGGTTTTTTTGTTGCTATATTCGGGTTTTTTTGTTTGTTTTGTTTTGTTATTTTTTTTTATGTTTTGTTTTTTTTTCTGTTGATTTTTTTATTCATATTTACTTTTATCCTATTTTTGTTTTTGGTGGTTATTATTTTTTTGTTTGTTTATGTCTTTTTGCTACTGCTATAAGATAACGCTCTAGTCGGCTCTATCAGTCGGTTTTAATTGATATTCGGCAGTACTAGTTCTCATAGATAAGGAAAATAATATAGGATTTCGACTAATCAAAAGTTAAACTAAATTCAATTGATAATTCTATTTTGATGAAAACGTTTCATTTATTTCTTGTTTGCACACTTGTATGAAATCCACAAAATCCAGGTATTTACACGAGTATTGATAAATCAACGGTACTTGAAAGAAAATGGTCTCCTTATTGAAAAGGCACTGGAACAGTGGAGACTAAAGGCTTTCAACCCCAGATTAATTGACCATAAAGAATTCCAACCAAAAATAAGTTGAAAGTTCGGATACCATAAATCAGAGTTTTTCAAATACAATATTTTCATGAATTATAAATATCTTTGCCAAAAACAATAAAAAAATAAATCAATAGGTTGTCATTTTGACAATTTGCTATTTGACCGCTTTTGTCCACTCCTTTATCCTGCATTCATTAACATAAAAAAAAACTGAAAATACAGACGAGCCAAAGTTTTCCAAATAACTGTTCTCATGAACTTCAAATTGTATTTTTTTTTCTTTTTGTGTATGCTTATTTTTCTCTACTGAAATAATCGTCCTTCTGTATAGCTGGTAAATGGCTTTACCTAAATCGTATACATTTTTTGCTATGAGGTTTCGCATATCAATTTTCAAACTATTAGTACATGCAGTCATACCTCTGATGGCATTTGTGAAAACAGATAAATTGATTGATTCATTCTTTAGACCAGTTAAACAATAGTTTCTTTCACTACAAACAAAATGAAATTTGCACTTTATAATCTATTATAAAATAGAAAAAAGACGGACATATGATCCGAATTTGGAATACAAGGCAAGGTCACCCGGAGTAAATGAAAAAAGTTCGAATTATGAACTCCTTTTGGCTGCTATGAGAAACACTTTGCGAAAAGGACACAATACAGTACGGAAATATCAATATTCTGTTGTAGAAAAAATCAAAACGTAGAAAAAGATATGGTGAAGATCTTCGTCGAAGTCAGTAGTAAATAATTAGCTTTCCAACCTACAGAAACAAGAAATTTTTGATATCTATTTATGGGAAAAATTTAAAGGGGTTAAATAGGACATTAAGTATACAGACAGGATGGCAATATGTATAAACTTCAGTAGGAAATAGGACTATGACTCCGACGACAGAAGCCTTTTCTGACAAGAACTTCGAAATAAAAACATATTTTTCCAGATATATTAGAAAGGATACTAGGTCAAAGGAGTTGATTATTAATGAAATTTCTGATCATGGCTGTCATGGACAATTTCAAAAAAGATAGAAATAGTTGAAAATAATGCCCTTTTTTGATATTTGATATAAAAAAATTAGTCAACGTTTGATATTATGATAAGTTGATCTAACTAGGATAAATGGACATGTAATATGCAACACATGCACACAACAATATACATGCAAAAATGGGTAATTAATTAATCAATATAGTTTTGCATTGGCGGATCCAAGGGGGGAGTTCCGGGAGTTGGAACCCCTTTTTTTGGACAACAGTATTTTTTAATGAATATCCTGAAAAAGCCCAAGAATTTTGCGACATGCTCCGCTTGGCGACATTGTCTTTCATTTTCTAATTTAACCCCCCCCCCCTTTTTCAAATTGCCTTGATCCCCCGCCTGTTTTGATTTGGTCATGAATGTAAATCCAAAGATCCAAGACGATCTTGAAGTCTTGTTATAATGAAATTTCAAAAACTCGAGTTGATGTTCTGTGATAAGCCTGAGATTTTCCCGTGTTTGATTAAGTTTATGTATTTTGGTTGGCCCTGTGCAAGTAAAGTCTTTTTAAAAATATATTATAGCTTTCCCATTTTCATACAGCTGATGTTTTTTTTTAGTGTCAACGTACTGCGTGACAAATATTCATTGTTGAGGGCCTCATGCTGACTTCAAGATGAAGAACAACAATAAAAGCGTTGTTCCATTGCTTTTTACCATGTATTTATAGATATTTTGTTTCATGTGCATTTACTCCATATCCCTTCATTGCTTATCATGATGTTTTTCAGCACACATCAATTGTTTCAATATTTACGATACTTATAAAAAGATTTTTTTAAATGTGCATGTGTATAATTTTCGTTTGAAATAAAACAAACAGAAAAGAAACGGCTCCTTTAAAAATCTAAAGATTTCCTTGTATATGATTGAATCCATTCCTTGTATCTGAAACCAGAAAGATTATCTATCTATGATCTGGTCTAATGTACTTTACGCTAAGCTATGGAATCCGATGCGATCTTTTTTTTTACTGGAATAAAATTACAGTATAGACGAATTTCTTTGAAAAATTTCGGAACGTCGCGTTCGACAATATCATTTGAAACATACAAAATTATATATACCAGTTGACAGTATATATGGGAAATTCAAACCATATGTTAACATATTTGGACGCAGTCCTAGTTTGCATACTAACAGACTTGGCATGTATTGTGACATACACAACTTAATCGGCTCTGCAGAAACTCAAATATAAAGTTTTTCGCTAATTGCAGTGGACACAAGTTTGAAGACGTTATTCACTACCTTTTTTATTGACATCAGAAGCTTCACTGACCGTCTTTAGATCCGGACTTTAGCTGTTTGATTAATGATAATAAAAAGGTCTTTTGACAATACTGGACATAATAAATACGCAAAGAAAACGACGAGTTGCAATTCATTTATTTTGATAAGTTGTGTATATTTATAAAATATTGAACATTTCTGAACCTATTACGGCACAGCGTTTCATCTTCATTCCATTTTAACCTTACATCATATATACATGCATGGTGTCTGTTGCATTATATACTTGTAAGCCTGTTAGAATCACAAGTCATAGATTTTTTCATATCATGTATTATAAAACAAAACAAAAAAAAACAAATAAATAAAAAAAAACACTAAAACAAAAACAAAACAAAACAAACGAACAAAAATTAAAAAAAATAATAAAACAAGACCAAAAAAAAAAAAAACACCAAAATATTTTGCCAAAAAGGCAAAATATTTCCCCAAAAGAAATGAAACTGATACAATTTTATAAAGTGTAACACTAAGGAAACTACTATACGAAAACTTACTTGTTATTGAATTTCGTTGCATAAATATTTATTTTCGTTTATTACACGAATGTTTGTCGATATAACAAGCAGTTTTTCAAAGGGTAAAATTTTATTGTGACAAGGAAAAAATATTTGAAAATACAACAAATTACAAACGTGGCCCTTTCCGACCTCCATATCAACCAGTTTATCGCTAATCGAGAACGCCAGTTTCAAACGTTGCGCTAATAGGCTATTAAATTCAGACGTCGCACTTTGTAAATGTAAATGAAATGAAACGAAACGTCGCAAATTGAAGAACGTCATAGTATTGTGGCGTACGGCAAGATGTTTTTATTTTGAATCTGGCAGCAAGAGGGTTAAATCATGACAATGGGCTAACCTCAACACCCAAAATTATATGAAAATTATAGGAAGAAACTAAATGTCAAGCTCTTTTTAATGGTGCAATTTTTATGAAAATCGGAAAATAAATAAGCTCTACAGAATTTTTTAAGTGAAGACCGTTTTAGGATGTAATCTCCTGAGGTTTCAGTCTCGTTCAAGTCTCGTTTATGAATAATTCTCAAAACTTGTCATATGAGTGACATTTCAAGTTTCATTGATATATATTACATATTGACCCTTCCAAATTGTGTCAAAAAATTATGAACCTACGAACAGTAGTTTTTGAGAAATGCAAAATTCAAATTTTTGACCAGAATTAAGCCGATTTGGGGGTAGGGGTAATAAAAATAAATTTTCAAGAAAAGTACTCATCTTATTCATATGGTTTTTTTCTAAGTTCTTCAAGATATAATTGTCCAACTAGCAATCTGGAAACTTTGAGAGAAAACTTGATGCTAGAACTCGATATTTAAACCAAAAATGGTCCCAAAATAGGCCAAAATTGATGAAATTTGCACAAAATCGTCAAAAATAGGGGTTTTCAAATGACTATAGCACAAAAAAATGCACACGGACATATGGTTTTCTTGTCATAAATGATTTTGTCAGGGTCTTAGCGTTATAAAAATGTAGGTTTGGGGGAAAACCTGATGCAGAAAATTTTGACCCCCTCAGGAAAATACACCCTTAATATGAAATGCACTGGAAATTTTCAAAAATTCCGAATACTTTTGACCCAAGACTGTACCATACCAGCTGCTTTTTATGTTCTTCCGTTGTTTGGGACTTTTTAACATATAATCATCTTTTATAATATTAAGAAATGCATATTTGTACCCCTAAGGGTTGAAAGCATATATAAAAAGGGGTGGCTCAAACGGTCCAGGGATGAATCTTAATTTCACAATTGCCCAGTAGCCCAGTACCTAAGCTACTTAACATTTTGAACTGGTAGCCCAGCTATTTATGACTTTTTTTTAGACTCATAGAACTGGGCTTGTAGAATATACAGCTTTGCTACTTACTATCATCTGCCAGGGGTTCAGCTGGCCATATGTTGTCAGTCAGTTTATGTTGTATAAATGTATTTGTCATGCCCCATGTGGGCCCATTCTTTGGAAATAAAAGATATTGTATTGTATAGTCTCGGACATTAAGGTAAACCTCAAAACTTGTACATTTAAATTTTTTCTTCTTTTCCATAACCAGGTTAGGAGAATGAAATTACCACAGACTTTGATTTTAAGAATGGAAATCTTTTGTAATTGAAATATTCAGATGATCATATTTTATTCCGACTGGTTGTCCTCTAAAATTCTCTTGTCTATTTTCAAATGAAAAAGGATAACTAATTTTCGTTTCATACAAATACTAGCCTAAATGATATAATCACAGAAATATTTTAACTAGCCCGCAGGGCAAGCTAGAAAGTGACGTACTAGCTCTCTTAAGATTATACTAGCCCCGGGCTAGCGGGCTAGTGTAAGTGTCGATCCCTGCGATTTCCCGGTCAATCCCGGCGACCCGAAAGTGGCCTCGTCCCCCTCCCCCAAGAATGGCAAATCGAAGGCTAAATATGAATCAGCAGAGACGAAAAAAATCAGTACTTTTCATGTCTCTAAAAGACACTTTTTAGTTTTTATAAGTAAAAAAAAACAGCCTGTGTTTACCTAGGGTCTCTTGTCTACAAGACTAATGTTCCGACAATTAGCCTGTCGGTGCAAGGTCGAGGTCAGAGCACCTGTCACAAGCTTCCATCACTTTCAACCAATTAAATTTATGTCGGATAATAGATTTATCTGTCACCAAGCGTCTTTTGCAAATATTTTCTCTCCGATAAAAGATATCCATTTATATTCTCTTCATATCAAGTAAATGATGCGAGTTACAAAACTGACAATCAGAAAGTGACTGTGGTCCGGAATTTCAAATTATAAACCGTCACACTGATTTTTTGTGTGTTTTCTAGTTATACCTACCATTGTTGCCTTTATATTTCCCGGTACGGTACCCTCTAATGGCATTTAAATAACATTTTGGCATGTTCACACCAGGTTCAGATGGAGAAACACCATCAAACTAATTAATCCAAACCGGACGTCAACCGTTGTTTACAATGGCGACGTCTGCACAACAAAACACTTGGCGCGTGAATGACGTCAGTTACTAAGTAACATCATTTAGCTTGACAGCGCACCTTGCAAAATTTATAAAATTGGTTCTTCAAGTATGGATGTAACTTTTTTGCAATCTTTTGAATGATTTTTTTATATTTTGATTTTATCTTTCACACCCAAAATTTTCCCCTGTTCTTACAGTGCCATTGAATATTGAATTGTAATTATAGAAAATAGAAAATCTAATTAAAGGGGTGGTAAAGGGGGTCCCCAACACGAAAGAACGTGCTTATAAAATGCCGAAAACGAAACACGAGTGATAAAAATGGCCAATCACGAAACACGGAAAATTGCTGCTCGTAGTTCGCCGAAAACTTGAGAAGCCATTATCATTTTTGGTAATTCATGCCTCTTATCTAAAGTTTTTTTACTTGAAAGCTCTTAAAATCAATGAAATCTGTGAAATTTTGCTCTGTGATACTTTCCGGTACCGTTACAATTCTTATTGTAACAAGTTCCGATATTTTTACAGGAAAATGAACACGCACGAAATATGAAATATCCAAAACGAATCACGAGCTCAAAATATGGACAATAACGAGGCACGTGAAATAATGCAAACACGAAAACACGAGGAATAAAAACACAAAACACGAAAACACGAATTTATAAAACGCAAAAAACGTTGCACGAAAATAACCCTTTACCACCCTCAATTAACTAGGCCATCTTTTAGAGGTGGAGCTTTTTTGCAGGCCTGTCAAGTCTCACGCAGACTCGGTCATCTTTGTTCTTAAACTTCGGTGAAATCACAGGGGGGTCACTTCGGGTGGAATTGGGTACAGGCCTGCCGCTGACATTTTGAAAATACCCCCTTTCATATAGTTCCCCAAACAAAATATTGACCCATTCATATAGTAAATTTAAAAAATAAGCAACCTAACTGTATAGTAAATATGTGTAATTTGAGTCAGAAAACCATTAATTTCACAAAAGGAATGTTCTTAAACA
>MJUU01037372.1:13123-24268 GCA_002080025.1 Modiolus philippinarum | reverse complement strand
TTCAACACATCTCTCAATTGTGACAAAAGATTCATAGATTTGAATATTAAAGGAAGATAAGAGGGGTCCATCAATTTTCAAACTGTCCACTCATTTAGTTCTTGAATAAAAAAAGTAATTGAAGACTGCCGAAAATCAACAATCTGTTGTTCGCTAGGGCATTATCTAATAAATCGATGCAAAATAGCAAAGACGTTGAAGCTATTGATATTTATAAGGACAAGGAAAGCTCTTGTCCCCTCCCCAAACCACCATATTTAATACTGAAACCCGTGAATCAAGCATTGGATAACATTTATTTAACAAGGTAATTGTGAATTTTCGAGTATCTAATTTATCCATGTTCATATTACAAACATTCGATGCCAATAAAGGAAGTCTTTTTTCTTACGTAAGTTTAATTGAAGATGAACGTTTCGATTGACACGCTAACATATAGCTCGATGTAGATATTACGGCACCCTAATGTTACAACCAGTCTTAACAGTTACAACAAAATTAAAGCAATATTGGCCATTCCATTTTTTGTTTACTGTCTGTTAATTATGAACGTAATATTAAGTCTCTTACCTTGCTGATAAAGATTTACTCAGCTGCCACACCTGTCTTTCAATGGCGTCTTATCCTTGGTTTTGTTTTTTCCTTGCGTTTGAAAATAATATTTTTTGCGTTTAAACGCAAAAATTATGCGTTTAAACGCAATGGTTTTTGCGTTTAATTGCAATAATTTTTGCGTTTATTCGCAATAGGTTTTGTGTTTAATCGCAATCGTTTTGCGTTTAAACGCAATAATTATTGCGTTTATTCGCAAAAGAAACTTATTGCGTTTATTCGCAAAGTTATTGCGTTTAAACGCAAAAGTTATTGCGTTTATTCGCAATGTTTTGCATTTAAACGCAATAATTATTGCGTTTATTTGCAATGTTTTGCGTTTAAACGCAAAAATTATTGCGTTTATTCGCAATGTTTTGCGTTAAAACGCAAAAGTTATTGCGTTTAAACGCAATAAAAAATATTTGCAAAAAATGTGGCACGAATATGCTTCCGTAGGTATTTACTCTCGTATAAATAATATATTTAATGAATTTGATCTAGATATTGATATCTATTCCAATATAACCAAAACATTTAAAAGTATAAAATATTCCATGAAACACAGTTTAAAAAACTGTTACTGAAAATATGCAAACAAACTTAAAGAAAAAAATTCATCATTTACTATCGAATCAAAATTATTTTTATATAGCAAACTTAAATTAGATATAGGTTTTGAAAAATATTTATCACAAAAATAGACAAATTTCGTTTAAGCGACCATATAAATATATATAAATTGAAACTGGTCGTTACAAAAATATTACCCGTGAACAGAGATTATGCAATACTTGTAGAGTGATTAAAGATGAATTTCATTTTTTACTCAGCTGTAAAGTTAATTAACAGAAAAGATAGGAATTATTCAAAATTATACATTTAAATTTCCAAAATTTCAGAAACTTTAACTCATTTGAAAAAAATTAACTTCATTTTAAACCCTAATTCAACCCTTTTACCGGTAGTTTGTACCTTTTAAAGACAATCTGTGAAATTGATATAGCGTCCACACCGGTCAGAGAGTTATCATTATAATTTTCTGTATATTGTAATATTATGTGTTGTATATATCATGTATATGTTTGTTTTTGTATTGCTTTAAGTTAATATTGGTATAAACACATCCATAGTACATCGACTTGACATACTTGGCCTCGAAAAGATCTAGATTTTTAAGGCTTATCCTTATTTTGCGTTCATTTTAAGTAGTTTTACTATTATTGTCAATGTAATGCAAAGGCACATGTATGAACATGGAAAGGACGCGTGTCATTTCTGTACCTTTTTAACCTCTTTTTCAATGGAGCACTTTCTTGTTTCCAAGACTAAGTACCGTTTGAACTAAACATAATATCGATGACAGTGGAAAATCGAGAAATATCAGACACCTGTGAATCACTGGGAAGCCCTTGGTACCCTCAAAGACGTGCTCTAGAGTGCTACAATCGCCACGTAGATTACTTGCATTGAAACTGGGCTAAAATAATGCAAGATTTTTAGATTTCAATATTTTATTATTCTCCAGAACGAATAAGCTATGATATCAGATCGGTGACAATGCATATATAGTTGATGTTTTTAACTTGAACCAACTGGAACAAGCTAACTTATATAACAGAAAATGCAAACGTAAAATACAGGGACAATAAAAAAATAGACAATAGACAATAGACAATATTTATTGCGCAAACAATTTGCAGTAAATGATTATGGCATGATGAAAAACAAACAATATCAATAACATCAAAATCGACTGAACATATTATATGTAAGCTAATTTGAATGAATGTCATGATGTGACAGTGGTTTTAAATATTTGGAGTTACTGCATTATGAATTTATTCTAAGTTGCCAACATTCTGACATAAATTTTGTTGTTACTTTGAATTGCTATTAAGCAAATATGAGATTTCACTCATAGTTAAATGATAGTTTGGATAAGATTTATTAGTGTATTTTTTAGTTTTTCTATGAATAATTGGGTGCATGTTGAGAAAAAAAAATGGTATTCATCCTGAACATCACCACTGTTACATGAAACATAAAGACGATTATTCCTTTCAGTATTATTATATCGGCCTTTTTCTATGACTAGTTTGTGTGCATTTAGGCAAAATTTACTGAGGAAAGATCTGTCTTGTTTTGATTTACAAATCTCAAGATAAGCAGGTCGTTTAAAAGGTGTATGTACTTTACGGAAGAATACATGTTTTCTACATGTTGTTAAAGAAATATGTACAGAACAATGTGAATACATTAAATGGCAATAAATTAATAAATTGAGTGAAAGTAAAGTTTTTCATTTTTATCTCGGCTGGGATATCCATTTCCGTTTAAATCGATCCAAAGGTTGTATGAAGTACGTTTGTCTAGTGGTTTGCAAAGTTTTCGGCAGTACCAATTAAAAAATCATACGAAAAGTCTCTGATTTTAATCTTTATATACCATGTCCTAGTATAAATCTAATCAATGTCAATGATTTTTCCTGCTCTCGAATATCTCGTAGTTCAGCTATTGACATCTTCCAATATCATGTTCAGTCGACGTGCTTAAAATAACATTTTTTTCTAAATGTCAAAATATTCAATTTATCACATATATGTAACAAAAAACAATTGGTTTAAAATTATACGTTCTGCGTCTTTATTTTTCACGTGTTTTAATTAAGTTACAAATTACGCAAATAGAGGGAAATAAGGGAAGGGGTTAAATACACCCATCAAATTTACAATAAATGCATTGCAATGTTGTTCATTTTGCTGCCCTTGATCATGTATTCATTTGATTGTACGGAGGCGTACTGATATCACACAAAGAAAAAAAAATATACATCTCATAATTATGAGATTTTTTTTCTTCATGTGGCATCAATACGATCCCGTATAATTGTCTCATATGTAATGTTGAGTTGGTTAAGATTTATATTTTTTTTATACATGTTGAATAGTACGGTTGACCACTTGCTCAGTGACATCAAAGTAATTTCTATTTCTTTAAGTAAATTCAATGATCGTGTCGTATACAACCAACAGTTTGAGGTTGGGGGCAACTATTTATGTACATATACAGTTCATATTGTCAAATATTTGGCTTCTACAAAGTAAAATCTTGGAACTTCCACATGCTTTTTTTTATTACCGGAAATCACACAAAGTATACAATAACAAATCAATGACGGACATAGACATGACAAAATCCGTAATATACCATACATACAACATCCCCCCCCCCCCTAAAAATTTTGACTATATAAGTCCAAAATTCCAAAATAAACATCAGACTAGTTATGTAGTACTTAATACTGAACTAATACACATTGTTTTTATTTTTCTGGTGCTTAAAAATACAAAAATGCAAATCACCAGCACAGTATGCATACTCTTATAGTATAGAGCAGTGTGTCAGTACTGTTTGATCTTCAAGAACAGAATCATTGAAAGTTGCCTTTAACTAGCTAACATAATCAGGGGATATATGTAAAATGTAAAACCCTCAGAGTTCACATTATTTGGTCAATGTACGAATATAGAAAAGAATCACATTAAGTAAACATATTCCAAAACATAGAAAATCAAAGTTTTTCCTTCCGAGAGAAAAAAAAATTCTCTTAATTCAAACATTTTTCATTATTTCACACATTCTTTATCAAAACTGAAATCATTGACACTTATATTTATCTGTATGGGTACTTTCTCTATAACCCTTATAAAACTTAAAGTAAACCTTGTATGAAACACAAAAACAATATCAATTGTTCATTTCAAAATTTCAATTAAACTGTATAATACTCAAATTAAAAATGCATTACACTATCACCACCTTGTATTACTTATGGGCAATGATTTAGACGTAAAACTCAAGCTCAAAACTACTAGCACCATCCTGATAACGAATTGGTCTCTTAATTGTACGTTGTGGTCTGCTCGGAACCACTTCTACAGGATGTGAATTGTAAGAATCACTTATATCGGCACTAAGAATATCATTGTCATCGATAAGTTGATTTAATGTCTGTGTTGATTGGTCACTCATGTGTACTGATGAATCAATACGAATTTGTCCGGCTTCCTTGAAATACGGTTTAGGCGAAGGCTCACGCACAAATGCGGGTTTTAGTCTCTTCACATGTATTGGATGTTTAAAAAAAATTGCGTTAGTTGGATTTCGAAGCAAAACCATGTGATCGGAACACACTTTACTAATAACAAAAGGGCCGGTATACTGAGGTTTCAACTTGTGTCCCTTTCCGGTAGTTTCTGTTAATAAATAAACATAGTCTTTTTCGTGAAATTTTAAGAATTTGTAGATGTATTCTGTCTTTCCAACATTTTAAATTGAGACTTCTCAACATTCAAACGAACAGAATCATGAATTAAAGATAAATGTTTGTCTAACTGTTTAACGTACTGTTCACATGTTTTCGGGACTTCAATGTCAGTTTGCAAAACCGGAAAATCTAACGGAAATTGAGGTCTAAATCCAAATATAATTTCATATGGAGAATATCCAGTTGATCCGTTCACGGCATTGTTCATCGCAAACACAATAGAGGAAAGATACTTGTCCCAAGTATGAACTTTGTCTTGCACAAACGGTGTTATTCTCTCTGCTAGTGTCCGATGGGACCTTTCGCACAGGCCCAAGCACTGATGAACAAAACTTGGCGTATACTGTTTTTGAATACCCAATTTTGAACACAAATATTGCGATACTTTTGCCATAAATTCTTGGCCTTCGTCTGTCAAAAGAGTTTCACAAACTCCATACGTAGTAAATAATTGAAATAGTCCTTGTGAAACAGAAATAGCATCATTTCTCTGAAGCGGAATTGCATAGATGAATTTGCTAAACATGTCACATGTAGTTAGAACATAACTGTTTCCTTGATCGGTTGTTGGTACGGGTCCAAATATATCCGCTTGCCAGACTTGAAACGGTTTCTGTGGAGTTTGATACGCAGTAACAACAGTATTTGTATGAATTTTTGTCAATTTGCGAGTCTGACAGTAATGACATGATTTCACATAATTTGAAATAAGCTCGGACATTTTGCGAAAGAAATAATGTTCCTTTATTCGATCATATGTATCGTTTATTCCGCCGTGTCCAGCTAATACAGAGTCGTGATGTATTTCCAATATTGTTTTAATAAGTACTTCTGGAAGTACTAATTGATAGTCAACCAATAGTTTTGTACGTTTGGATTTTGGCACTCGTTTATGAAACAAAATACCATCATACAGCATGAAATTCGAAGACTCTGTTAATAAATTTCGAGCACACTTTTGATTTATGGGCAAGACGCCAGTCAATAGATAATTTATCATATCCTTGAAATTTGAATCACTTCTCTGCAACTTTTTTAAACTATCTATGCTAAAATCAGTTTCAGCAAATAAACGCATTGATTGTAAATGTTCATCGTTCCTACTCTGTATCGTATCCTGATGATCAATCTCTGTTTCCTTAGAAAAATCAATATTGGAATCAATCTCTTCTGTCGATTTTTGAAAGACATCATCAATTATAGTGTCAATACACGTATCTTTCATAAAATTGTCATTGTCAGAAGATAATATATTAGTCTCACGCGAAAACACATTATTCTCATGTGCATCAGTAACATTCTCATGTATATTTTTGGTTCTCATGTAAAGTTTCTGAGTTCTCATGTAAACAAAATAAGTTCTCATGTGTCAACTCATTGTTCTCATGTAAAATTTCTGACTTCTCATGTGAAATATCGGATTTCTCATGTGAAATATTGGAATTCTCTTGTGAAATATCGGAATTCTCATGTGAAATATTGGAATTCTCATGTGAACATATAGAATTCTCATGCAAATGTTCAACCTTCTCATGTGTAATATCAGTATTGTTTTTCTGTTTAGATTTATCATACAAGTCATTGATCCCTTCACAAACAGTACTTTCAGCACTTTGAAAATTGTCATTCTGTTGAAATACTCTGCCAACAGTGTGTTCAGTACTTTGAAAATTGTCATTTTTAGCTTGGTGTTGTTTTCTTAATTTTTTATGAGATCTACACCTTTAAGACTTTAAATATGTACAAATTTTACTATTTGGAATGTCTGTATCAGCATCATAACCATTATCTATATCAATATCTAGATTTTGAATCAAATTAACTCTATTTACAGTAACAGTTTGTGGTAAATTGTCAGATTTCAATTCAAAGTCAATAGAGGTTTTTTCAACACATGCATCACTATTATTCAAAAGTTCAAATAAATTTGTTCCATCAGGTAATCTAATATCACCAGTATTCTCTTTCATATACGGAAAATGTGGGTCATTTTCATCAGGACTACTAAATTCAACACTTCCATCAGACTTACACCTTGATAAAGCATCCGGAACAATCATTTTGATAGCAGGCTTATATTCTAAGTCAAAACTGAACTGCTGTAAGACTGATAACCATCGTTCGTATATTGCCCCTTTGAGCTTTTTCTGAAACAAAGGGCGCAAACTCTGGTGGTCACATTCGACCACAAATTTCCTTCCTCTTAAATAAGAAGCACATTCAATAATAGCAGTTGCCATACCTAAAAGTTCGAGTTTAGTGGGCCCATAATGTCTTTGCCACTTACTAAGGCCCTTAGAGCCAAAACGCACAACTCTAGGTGTTCCTTCGGTATGCTTCGAGTCTTTAATTTCAGGATGTATTTGATAAAGAACAAATCCTAACTCCTTACTAGAGGTGTCTACAGCAAGCCTAAAGGTAATGTCAAATCTAGGAAATGCTAAAGCTGGAGACTGTTTTAGTACTGTTTTTAAAGTGTCAAATGCACATGTATGAATATTTGTCCATTTAAACTTCACATTTTTTCTCAACAAATTAAATAATGGTTCAGCTATACTTGCAAAATTAGCTATAAATTTGCGAAACCAGCCTATTAATCCTAAAAATCTACGCAAAGATTTCACATTTGTAGGTTGCGGATAAAATGTTATAGCATCTACTCTATCAGATGGAGCCCTAAGCCCATGTTTAGATATTTCATATCCTAGAAATACACATTTGGATTGAGCAAATTTACACTTGTTTGGGTTTAACTTTAAACCAGCCTGAGAGAGTCTACCTAAAACTTCATCTAAATCAGCTAAATGTTGCTGAAAATTGTCTGATATCACTAAAACATCATCTATGTAGCACAATGTTGATTTAAAATGTAAACCATGAAGTATCTTATCCATGAGTAATTGGAAAGAGTTAGGAGAAGTTTTTAATGCCATAGGAAGTCTATTAAATTTATAAGTGCCGAAGCAGGTGTTAAATGCCGTGTATTTTGAGGATGACGGAGCAATACCCATTTGAAAAAATCCCGAAGATTGGTCAATCAAAGTTATAAAATTGGGTACATGAGATGTAAAGGATTCGGTTAATTCCTGTAGATTGGGTATGGCGTATCTAAAATCCTGAGTTTGTGAATTAAGAAATCTAAAGTCTACACAAAATCTATACAATGACAAGTTAGCTTCTTTTGAACTTTGAGTTTTACTAGGTTTACCCTTCTTAGAAATTAAAACAACATAACTAGTAATAGGTACATCCTCATCTGGGGCTACTGGACATATAATACCTTGCTTCAACAATTTTTCTAAATGATCACGGAGAACTTCTCGTTTATCTGGGTAAAGTCTATAAGGTCTTTGGTGACATGATTCAAAATTAGGTTTCAAATGTATATGATGTTGTACAATGTTTGTATAACCTAAACTACTATTTTCAGGTGTAACAAAAATGTCTTTATGAGAATAAAGCAACTTAGCTAATTCTTGTTTCTGACTCTCATTTAAATTGTCATTCTTGACATCAAAATTAGACATAAAATTGTCAAATTCAATTTCAGATTTTTTGTTTTCTACATTACATGTACCCGTAACAGTTTCCGTACCACTATCTAAGACAACATGAGCACATTGTGGTTTACATATATTAAAATTGTCATCAACTATAGTAAATTCTGCTAAACATTTGCCTTTGTGCAATGTTATATGATTTCTTGTAGGATTTAAAATTCTAATTGGTACCTTATAGTATACTGAAACACATACTAATGCTTTGGCAACAAATAAACCTTTTTTGTACAAAAATTACTAGTACTACATAGCAATTGTTCACCAATATTACACATTTTGGCACTTGGCCAAAAACCAACTGCTCTGAATCTGGTTGTATCACTACTGATTCTACACACTTTATTTGTTTGACAGGTACTGAAATTGTATTTGAACTATAAAAATTTAAAATCATATTTTGAGATTGTAAATAACTTATACCCAAAATTAATGGATTAGAACACTCAACAATGACATAAACTTCTATATTATGTGAACCAAACTTTGTATTTGCGGTAATAATAGCAGTACCCAGCACACTAACACTCTGATCATTTGCCAAAATAACATTGTCATAACATTCTTGATCAATTTCAGTTTTAAATTCTTTTGGCAAAGAATTAAATAATGTTTCTGAAATTAAATTTATATTACTACCAGTATCTAATAATGCTGAAACATGAAAATGTTCACCAAAAGACAATGGTAAAGTTAAAAACTCTGATCTACAATTATGTTCAACATTGTTACTATCATTACAACATGTTTGTGATTGTTTAATCATGGATTCTGATGTCCTTGGTACTGTTGACCTCTCCTCGGATTCGGTTGACCTCGACCTTGGTTCTGGTGACCTTGACCTTGGACGCCTCTTGGTAAGGCCGGACGGCCGCGTCCTCGCCCGACCTGGCCTCTCAAGTTTAACCCATCAGGTGTACAATAAGGGGCAGTGTGCCCAAACATATCACAAAACTGACATTTAGCATTGACGTCAATAGATCCATTCCCATTATAACGGCACTGTTTGGCATAGTGTCCGTATGCATTACATTTATAACAAATATCCCTGTCTCCTTGAAATTGAGTTGTGGGGTTGACATGTAACTGACTCAACTTATAAACAGTATCATTGAGGACGGATATCTGTTGTTTAAGCTCATCAATTTCAGCTCGGTCGGTCCGCACTGAATTTACACTTGCACTCGCTTCTGTTGTCTTCTTGGGATTGCGGTACCCATATGCCTGTCCCATCTGGGCACTTACTAAAGCTTCTGCATGAGTTTTTGGTCTCTGAACACGTACAAAATACTTTAATTCCTGAGGTAAACCATCAATAAATTTTGTCAATATATCTAAGTCAGTTTTGTGAAGTTTATTTGCCTTTTCCACCAAAAAACTATGGAATTCCTCCAGTGGCTGACCTGCTTCTAATTTCATTGAATTAAATACTTCAGACTCAACTAAAAGATTAGGATTGTTGTAAAAATCATTGTTAATGTATTCGTCCTTGAAGGCTCTTAACAATTTTCTCCATGCAATGACACCAGTTTTATTTTGATACGAGTTAAACCAAAACCCAGCAGGGCCAGCCAAATGCAAGTGAAAAGCCGCAATCAATCGTTGCTCATGTTCTGGGGCATCAAGTCCCTGATATGTCATGTAAGATGTGAATTCACTCAAAAATTTGGAAGCATTCTCGTGAGCATAACCACTGAAGAGGGGCACACTTATGTCTTTGTTTAATGACGCTATTGGGACATGTATCTGAACAGTTTTTTGTGTAACACTATGACCTGTAGCTGGAGTAGACGTTGGTAACCCCGATAAATTGGATAATGGTGGCAGATCATCTAACTGAAATAGATCTAAAATGTTATTTTCTGGCCGACGGTGCGGCGTGTCGTCGTCAAAGCCGAATAAACTCATACTAAAAATTGTCCACTGAAAAATACACAACGTATCATAAGCAGTTCTCCACCATGTCGTATACAACCAACAGTTTGAGGTTGGGGGCAACTATTTAGGTACAGATACAGTTCATATTGTCAAATATTTGGCTTCCACAAAGTAAAATCTTGGAACTTCCACATGCTTTTTTTTATTACCGGAAATCACACAAAGTATACAATAACAAATCAATGACGGACATAGACATGACAAAATCCGTAATATACCATACATACAACAATCGTGTGACAGAAAAATGTGCGAGATAACGATTGATGTAATTTCCACTAAGTGACACATTAGCTATGATGCTTTAAAAAACCATCCAATATTATGACAGTTTTTATACTAAATGGTGCAGATGACTTAAGTCCGTGTTAAACAAAACAACGACAGTAGAATACCGAAGGAAGTTCCATCTTAATAAAAACATTTTTGCTTATTTTCTGCAACAATGACAAAAAATATAACGACCATGTTTTATTTCGTATACACTGACATTGGTGAAATAATATTTCGTCGGAAACGTGCCATAGTGGTAATGTTTAAAATTAAGTCCTTCCAGATACATATGTGTCGTAGTTTGAATTTATGTTCTTTCGGATTCGGTGTCGGTCTACTCTTGAGAATGCCCTGAAATGTTACATGGCAGCATTTTTAATCGTTCCTAGCAACTTCAATGAAATATATATATATATACACAAAAAAGTCAAATATATATATATATATATATATATA
>MJUU01037372.1:2593-13068 GCA_002080025.1 Modiolus philippinarum | reverse complement strand
ATATATATATATATATATATGAAACTTTGATTTTTGAATTCATTTTTTAAAATGAAATCATTTTTGCTTATTTTCTGAGACTCTCATCGACGCGTTAATTCTATGAATTCTATGAACTCTGAAAATCGATCTGGCAAGGAGGCTGTCTTAGTATTGTCTTTTCAAGATAGGGGTTCTTTTGTGTTTTATTACGTAATCAAAGAGGGAAACTTGTACATGACTGCATTCCTGTCAGGTTCACGCGTTTGCTCATTATGGGGACGACCCTCCATCCGGGCACTTTTATTATAAAAAGAGAATCGGATCTGATCATCCGAAAAATCCGCATTTCTTAAGTCCTCGCATAAACAGTCGTATTTTTGATCATATTAAAGGTGAATTAGGGGAACAACCGGACTTTATCAATGGTGTGTATTGGTGTCGTTTCTGAAAGTCAGTGTTCATGATTTATTTTGGACGAACGTAAAAATACACAAATTTAAAAAGTCCATTAAGCTTGCACATTAAGTGGAAAATCAGATTAAGAAAAACCTCCGTGAATAGCTCATACATTATAGTGTCTAAATAAGAAAACTAGCTTACCTTAGTAATAAAGTTGTCTTAGATGAGGAATCACGGCTAAAACCGGTTCATTCTGTACTTTTATCAGTGCACATACAGCCTTGCTCATAATTCTCTGTACCGACATGAAACAAGCAGCTCCTTCGGGTTCAAACATACTCCGACACCACAGAGAGACTAAGTGGTTAAGGTGGTATGGTACTTTCTGGAACCAGTGAACAAACGCAAAGTGCAGAGGATACAGTTTACCATTTACATTAATGTAGAAAGACACGAAAAAGCGAATAATTCCTGGTCGTACGTTTAAACCACTGGTATGAATATCACCTTCTGGTCCACACCATGACGCTAGTATGACTGACGATCTACACATGCAAGAGTTGCTACTTCCATACCTTTCCCCGCACATTTCCATCACGTAATATTTACTGCAACTGCCGCTGATATCTGATGGCTGGATGTCATAAATGAAGGAAACTGACTGACGAAGAAAGTCAAGGTAACGTTTGGTTATGGAACAGTTAATACGTGCACCTAAAAATGTTACACCTGCTTTGCCTTTCAAATTATCTGTTCTCGTTATCACTCCAGATGACAGTGAAGCTAGCCTTTGTACAACTTTGAAATCTACGAGATCAGTTTCTGGTCGAAGTTCAAAAGCAAACGATGCTGTAAAAATGTCCGAAAGGTTTAAAGATTTATCAAGTCTATTCACAAGCTGAATTTCCCTTATTTTCCTCATAAATTGAATTTCTGGCGATCTTTTATTTGTGTGAAATGAACCTAAAGTCCCATTCATCCTTTCAAATCCATATAACCAGTATCCATGGAATGGTCCAAAATCAAGTATGCAGTCAACAAGATGTGAATGTAAATGCATATTAGGAGTCACAGCTGCAGATCCATATATTTTTTCAAATTCCCTGCAAAATTCCATTATCTTTTCGTGGCCTTTCCTAAGTTCGGACGGATGACAGATGCAAAATGAGGGTAAATGCTCACCCTTGCATAGCAAGATGAGACAACACTGATGAAACCGTACCATATAACAACAATTGGCATACAAAGAATTGATAATCGCTTCACCAGAAGAACCCCGTATTTTTCCATCATGGCAAAAGACTGAGTGTTTTGTTTGAACATGATGAACATTTGGTAATCTTGTACAGATTATCTATTCTTAAGATAAAATAGCAAACAAGTTCTATTAACGAGATGGTTACATTTCAATCAATATACCCGGGAACAGCGAAAAAATAGGAAAGTGAAATTGTATCGTACTGAATTGTAATGATGATATTTGAGTGTTACCTAATTCAGATCTTTAAGAAACAGGGATAGAAATACATCGAAATGCAGAGACAAGGGTCAAGGTTGAATACGTGTGATGGCGGGCTTAATTTCTCGCCGGATAGAAGCTTAATTCAAAGGAATCAAGATCCACAGAAGCGTTACCATCGGCATATATCATCAACATATCTATAATATAACACGTTTATGGTAAAATGTAGACTTCCCAAGCAACACGATCGCAATATAACTCCAGCTGATACACCGATAAAGGGAGGTAATTTCCCGCCCACTGTCATTAAAGGAAAGCTCCCGAGAAACTCGAACACCGGAAAGAGCAAACTGTAAACATTGTAACGACTTTGAGTAAGACTAGACCATGCCAATATAGCCAGTCTGTTCATCACCATCTAGCTCAACTTGTGTATCATAAGACTCTTGGTAAGAATAGGCTATGTATTTAGCCATTCTGTTTGTCCTCACCTAGATCAGTAGATCAGCGCCGGACTCTACTACAACAGAAGTCGACATCATCATGCAGATAAGCATAATACCTTTGTTTTTATTTTTGTCACTGTCTATAATATATAACATCAACAACGATACAACTACTGTCATCCCCACAACAACATGGGAAAACCTTAGATTTGCACCAGAAGTGCTAAACATCAGCACAGCACATAGGAATAAGCACACCTTTATGATTCATCGTAAAAGAGCATTCAGGAACCATCTACGATATCTATTTCAATTATTATTATTGATATCATCAGATTGCCATCCCAACCCTGGTCCTAGAGCACCGAAATACCCATGTGGTGTCTGTGGAAAAGCTGTTAGATGGTCAAAAACAGTGAGATCAATAGCCTGCACAGAATATGAGGAGTGGTTTCACATAGATTGCCTTGGCATGAACACTGCCGTTTACGAGCCCCTAGAGGCAACAGAAGCGACATGGCACTGCTGTAATTGTGGCATACCACACTTCCATACCAGCTTGTTTACAGAGTTTGAATCACTCTCTTCGACTAACACTACCCAGGACTCGGACCAGTCTCTCGATACATCCGAGATCTCTTTCAATAATCCCATTTCAACATCTTCACCATCACATTCCAAACATAAACCTGCCAGCGTAGACTTATCCAACAAGAAGATTCGAATACTCAACATTAACTTTCAAAGCATCAGAGCAAAGAAGGAGGAGTTTTGGGCCTTGTTAGAACAAAGTGTTCCAGACATCGTATTTGCCACGGAGACCTGGCTAAATTCATCTATAACAGAATCCGAAGTACTTCCACCGGGCTACAAGTTTGCCGCTAGAAAGGATCGAATTAGAAGTTCTCATGGCGGAGTGGCGATCATAACATCTGACAACATAGACGCTTCAGAAATTACAATCGACACACAAACAGAAATGGTAGCAGTATCTATACCATCCAAAAAGACAAAACCAATCATTGCCTGTTGTATTTATCGACCAAATGACAACAATAGAGACTATGCTAGAGAAATGTGCAACAACCTGCTACAGCTGTCATCAGATTACAGAGAACATCTTCTGGATAGGAGGAGATAGTAATCTACCCGATATCAACTGGGAAACAGATACTATAGAAGCCCAGCAATATCCATCTGGCATTAATCAAGCATTTATAGATTTATTTAAAGATGCAGGCTGTCAACAAGTCATTGACTTTCCAACTCGCCTAAATAACACTCTGGACATATTTGCAACGAACCGGCAAACACTTATCAGCAAATCATCATCTTTGCCTGGACTAAGTGATCATGATGTGGTAATGATAGACACCAGAATCATTGCACAAAGACGCCGCCCAGTGAAAAGACTCATTTACCTGTGGTCTAAAGCCAACACAGATAAGATGTCAGAAGACCTTCAAAATTATTCGACCTCTTTGAAGGATATAGATCCAAACACACCAGTTAACACCTTATGGAATGAATTTAAGACTATTTGTACATCTACTATCAACAAGAACGTACCATCTAAATTTACATCTACTAGATACAGCCAGCCGTGGTGTAACAGAACAACGAAGCGATTGAGTCGGAAGAAAAAGAGAGCACACAAGACAGCGAAAAAGACTAACCGCCAAAAAGACTGGGATCGTTACCATCGCATCCAGAAGAAAACAAAAGAGGCTTGCAGAGACACTTACAACAACTACATCAACGACATGATTTCGGACGATAAAACCAATAAAAAGTTTTACTCCTTCATTAAGAGCAAGAAGACGGACAACTCTGGTATTGCTCCACTTAGAGATAATGGCACTCTGCACTCTTCACCAACAGAGAAGGCAGAAATACTTAACCACCAATTTTCATCTGTTTTCAACATCGAGCAGAAGGATGGAATGCCTAATATGGGAGAATCTCCTTATGGTACAGCACCTGAGATAGTAGTTTCAGAGAGAGGGGTACTCAAATTGCTGAATGGACTTAATCATCATAAGGCAAGCGGACCAGATCAGATCTCGACCAGATTCCTCAAAACCATGGCATCTCAAGTGGCACCAATCCTAACGGTCATATTTCAAACATCAATAAACCAGGGAACAATTCCAGACGACTGGAGGCAAGCCTATGTGACACCACTATACAAGAAAGGGGATAAAGCCAAAGCCTCTAATTACCGCCCTGTCTCCTTAACATCAGTATGCTGCAAGGTCGTAGAACATATCACCCACAGCCAGATTATTAACCACCTTGAGGCCAACAACATCCTGGCAGACCAACAGCATGGATTCAGGAAGCGGAGATCCTGCGAAAGCCAACTCATCAACACCATCGATGACCTATCCAAGGGGCTGAACTCTAGACAACAGATTGATGCCATCCTGCTGGATTTTAGTAAAGCTTTCGACAACGTACCCCATGAAAGGCTTGCCATGAAATTAAACTACTATGGAGTAAGGGGCAATATTCTCCAATGGATAAAGAGCTTCCTGTCACAGAGAAAACAGCAAGTTGTAGTGGACGGCGTGACATCTAAGCCGGCTCAAGTAACTTCAGGAGTTCCCCAAGGTACAGTATTGGGACCCTTACTGTTCTTGGTGTACATAAACGACCTACCATCAAAAGTCCAGTCTAGTACACGGCTATTTGCAGATGACTGCCTCCTATATAGACCAATAGAGAAGGAGAGCGACATTGTCACACTACAACATGACTTGGACAACCTACAACAGTGGGAGCGTGATTGGATGATGAGTTTCAACCCAGACAAGTGCGAGGTTATCCGCATCACCAACAAGCGGAAAATCATCAACGCCACTTATAACATACACGGGCAGACACTCCAATCAACAGACCAAGCCAAATACCTAGGTGTGATTATAGACAGTAAAATCTCCTGGGGACCTCATACCAACAGCATCACAAGGAAGGCCAATACCACCCTGAACTTCCTCAGAAGAAATATAAGTAGTTGTCCCAAGACTATCAAGGAGACGAGTTATAAGACACTGGTGCGCCCGCAGCTGGAGTATGCATCTACTGTATGGGACCATACTACACAATGCCATATCAACAGTATTGAGGCAGTACAGCGGCGTGCAGCCCGCTTCGTCATGGGTGACTACAGGAGGGATAGTAGCGTGACATCTATGCTGCAAAAACTTGATCTAGACAGTCTTCAATCCAGACGTCTAAAGGCCCGCTGTACCATGATGTACAGAATAGTTAACAACCTGATTGACATTCCATCTTCGTCACTCGTCCCAGTACATCAAACCACCAGAGGTCACAATCAGAAGTATCTACAACCAGCTTGCAACATCAGAAGTTATTAAGACTCTTTCTTCCCAGCTGGCATCATCCTCTGGAATGCGCTACCACAGAACATCATCGACGCTGACTCACTCGACTCGTTCAGGGAGAGGATAAGCGCCCACAACATCCACCAGTAGACGCACAACTATTGTAAATAGTGTACATAATTTTAGCTTTTGTCTAGTGTTGTGTTCTGACCCGACATCACACGTAGTCGATTTTAACAAAGTTGTGCGATTATGCTCCACAGGAGCCCGGCACAGTAATGGAAAGAAGAAGAAGAAGAAGAAGACATTTCAGAACATCTACCCCACTTTCAAATGTTTAAATGGAACGCCCCCTCTCCTGAGACTTTTGGATCTGTGTTAACCCGAACGACTACGCCCGCGCTATCAACAAATAGTATTCCATACGCCACCTCTCTTTTAGGGAGTATTCCAGACGCCTTACACAAAAACTGGTAGTATTCCAGATTCCAGGGGGTAGGGGGTTGGTACCCTCTTTGATGGCCAACACGGCATTACAATGCGTAATTTCCAGTCTGTGATATAGCATTTGATCTAAAACATGTTAAAGATTCGTATTAGGCCCATTTTCAACAACTATTGTATCTGGTATGATGTAACGATTAGGCGAGACATCTGCTCGGGTGGACACCTCTTTCAAGTCAAAAACGTTAATATGTTATCAGATTGTATTAGACAGGCTTGATAAACGAAGCTTAATAGTGTCGATTCAATATATGTCTCCCCTCTTGACCTTCATTACAGGGTCAAATAGGTCGATGTTGTTTTTAACTATAAAGATGACAAAATGCTACACTGTGTATGAATCGATATATTTCCTTTCACATTTGATTACATCGTTTTTGTTTAATACAGAAGCTGATAAAAAATGGAATGGGGACAGATTTTTTGAATGACCTCATGTTATGGTTTCGAGCGTGGAGCAGATCATGGTTACCCTTTTGGAGCTATTGTTGGCATTCACACTGCTAATGCTTTAGTTTTGTGGTATTCCTTTGTTCAATTGTAAGATTTCACCTTTCTTTTCCTTTTTTTCTTCAGTATTCGTTTGCCGATGTAGGTATTATGCAATCTGAATTTCAAAGCTGATTCGTTACTGTATACTAGTATAATCCATGTGTTTATATGAAGGAATTGTTATATTAAACAAAACTTGATATATAGCTCAACATTGGATGTAATCACGTGATTGCAAAAAAAAGTTCAAGATGCAATGTCCACAAAACATGTTTATCAATATGAATTCGCTCTGCTGATGGCTTATCATGGGTTCAGTATATTTTGGACTAATGTTAATTGTGTGTATGGCAAACATTCACAATAACAAGGACAAACGAACAGTTAGAAGAACAAGAAAATATCCAGAAATCACAAACAATGAACAAGATTTTGAGAAATAAAGGCACCCAATACTGAACCCCTTTACTTTTATTCTTTTACATAAAGAATGTATACGCTAGTTCAAATAGAAACAAACCGGAAGTTCAAGAAGGACACGTTGATTCGCTGTTCAATATCAAAATATTGAAAAACGCTGTTGAAAGAGATTTTAGGAAGGTCGTTGGTGTTTAAGTACAAGATTGTTTTATCTGCACTGAAGCGACATAAGTTGACGAAATAGCCATCTGCAGAAATTAAGTTTACAGTAACAGTCAGAAACCCGGTTGACGAAAATTATCTACCCTTTAAATTAGGAACTCTTCAAAATCTAGCCAAAAACTTGTACATCCGAAATGGACGCAGCGGTTCGGACAGGTCCTGAAAATGTTACTGTAACATTAAAAAAATCGTTAAATACCAGGATTATAACAAAACAGATAAGATAGCAAGTAGTTTTTCTTTCAATCGCATTATTACAAAAGACGCTGAAACCAAAAATAACATTACAATATAGGAGTTGAATTCGTTGTTATGTCGACCCGGAAGACATTTATTAAGGTTAAAGGCCCCTTTTTCAGTCCAATGTTAAACCTATGGAAATTTTATGTAAAACCCCCAGCCATAACGGCTTGTTGGTTCTTCACCAAACTTCGTTTGCATATAACTGTTTCATTTATGCATACAAAGCTACCATTCGTTGCAAGTTTTATGAACAAAAGAATGAGTTATTTATGATAATCAATATAAAAAACGGCAAATCATTCGAACAGACCGCATTTTTGTCCCAGAAAACATCCAACTACCACAATATTTTCAAGATTTTTTCTGCAAAATCATTAAATTTGTTGATACTAACATAAAATGATGGTAGCTTTGCATGGGCAATTATCTCAATAATTTGCAGATGAATTTTTGGAATAAAGCAACAAGCCGTTTAGGCTGGAGGTTTTACATAAACTTTCCATAGGATAGTAGTTAATAACCTTTTTGGGTGCACATTTTCCGAAAAACTTTTCGGAAAATGTGCACCCAAAAAGGGTATTAACTACTATCTACGGGACTAACGAGAATAAAGAAACATGTAAGATTTGTTATTCACTACAGTTGTGACGGGTAAAACGGGCTAGATTTTTAATGAGGTCTTAGTTCACTCACATTTTTTACGTTGCTTGCGGTTTAAGCATCTCATAAGTTACATAACACGGGTTATACATAACACTGACGTGTATCTCTGGTTCTATACTTTTGATTCCTATATATTTCTAGTAAGTCTGATAACTCATCACCAGTTACTCTCTCTATAACGAATATATTGCTAAAAGGATAATATAAATATACGATTTCCCCTTGAATATCAAGTATTTCGTAAAAACCATATACCTTTGTTTTTATTTTTTTTAGATTGGTCAAATCATATGCAAGCATTTTTTTTTACCTGATTTTTATTATAAAAGTCAAACATTATTACTTACCACAACGGTTATGCACCCTCCTACCTGAAATACACTCATGGTTTTTTTATCTAATAAATATTCGGGTTATAAAAAATGACAACGATTCCCGTATATTTTTCAGAAAAGTCTAATACGAATAATTTTAGAACAATACAAGGAGTAAAAAATATGCCGAGTGATTACTTCCGCTTACTCGTCGTGGGACCATCCGGGTCGGGCAAGACGAATTTGCTAATGCACCTTTTATTTAAACCCTTATTGTATTACGACAAAATTATTCTTTACGCAAAGAACTTAGCACAAAATTACTACAAGGAACTAATTCGAAGATTCGAGGAAATAGCGGAAAAACTAGGTGTGTCTCTGGAAGATTTATTACAACCATCTAATGATAAAGTTGAAGACATCGACTGCGAGGACGAAGTCTCTGACGGCAGTGCCGTTGACAAACAAAAAATCGTAATTTTTGACGACTATATTTGTTCAAAACAAGATCAATCTTCTATTGTGAAATACTTTATAGGCGGAAGGCACAAGAAAATGAGCGTAATTTATTTGAGTCAGTCCTATTTTCGGATACCCAAAGACTGTCGTCTGAATTGTAATTTCTACGTAGTGTATAATTTTCCTAGTAAAAAGTAGAGAGAACTGATATCTTCAGAACTTCAGGTCTCAAAAAATACGCTTGACTTAACTACTGTGAATTCATTTTTATTCGTGGGGTACCAATTTTCGTGGTTTTCGTGGGTGTCCCCGAACCACGAATTCAAATACTCAACGAAATGTGATTTTCTTGTGCAAGTTTCAAACACAAATGAATGAACATAACGAAGGACCTGATCACCGAAGGCCATAAACCTGGCACTTGTACCTGAGGCCCAAATTAACTGATATATCCAACAATAAGTAAACATGCAGCAAAATAAGTAAAAATGCTTTATTTCCAAATGTTTCCCAGTTAACAAATTAGCGGTAACTGGCTTCCTGTTTTGTTTATCAATTACGCTAAAGTGTTGATTTACAGTTAAGAAGTTTGGAACCATCTCAATTCAGTTTTTATATCATATCATTAATTAAAGTTTTAAAGTTTTAATTATGTTTTTCTGAAAAAGACATGTTTATTTTGCAATCAATACAGGTGTCTATTTATAAATAACGAATGGAGTACGTTTATGTCAGATGGTTACCTAATTACAAAATATCTTCACATTACTATGAATTGTTAATTACAGGTGACACTTTACTTACAGGTACAGTTCTGAATTTTTGTGTTTTGACATCAGTACTGAAGGTACTGAAGCCATGAATTTTATAATCTTTATTTTATAAATTTATATTTTATTAATTTTTTTTTCTTGGAACAAGTGGCAATCCACGAATTTACGTACACCACGAAATGTCTTTTTTTCTCTACCCACGAAAATTGGTACCCACGAAATTAAATGAATTCACAGTATATATTCTTCCTTGTTTGATTACCTTTTCTATTTCTGTGTTGTTTTGAAGAGATACTTACAGTATTGGCATAGGTTTTCCTGTATCTCTATATCTGAGTCGAGTAACTTCTTGGACTTTCAAAGTCTTTGACAGTAAGCTTTTGATTTTGGTTGGCGATACTGTAGGTGGTATGTTGTGAAGGAAGGTGTTTCTTGACAATTTACAGTCCTCGCTCTTTGGTTTGTGGGCTACACTTTTTCCTCCTAGGTTCTCCTCTGTTCAGTTTTTGATAATTTATTTTCTGTCTGTTTTCTTTCAAAGGTGGACTGCTATGCCCCCTTGTGGCAGACTGTATGCTGAGTTTACTTTATCAAATAGTACTGGGATCTTATTCAGTTCTGTCTTTATTTTCCTACTATCTCTAAATTTTGTGTTGTCTTCGGTGTATATGTTGTCGATTATAATAATAGAATCTTTATCGACACTATTATGACGAGTATGATGTTGGACTTCCTTCAGCTTTATTTCC
>MJUU01037366.1:1824-14639 GCA_002080025.1 Modiolus philippinarum | reverse complement strand
ATACTCACCAAATTATTAACCATTCGATATTTCTCTGCCCTTTGATGTGCAGTAAAATGATGCTATAACTGCTTTTTCTATATACTAGTATTAAAGCTGTCCTAAAAATCATTTTAGCTAGCACATTAAAATACCTTGCTAGAATTAAGCAGAGAATGTACGCATTAATTTCACACGAATATGATCTTCCGTCGGAGCAAGTAATCATGGGGGCGCATTCAGTTTTAAAATCCAAGTAATTACTCATTCGGCACATATCTATATTTTAGGTCTGTTACAACTCAAACCTTTCCTGAATAGTTTGATCATCGTTTCATGTATAATATTTTGAACATCGTTTAAGGACCATAGTTTCAAGTATAATATTTAATTCCCATACCACGAATTTAAATTGACATTAAAAAAGAAATAGAACTTATTTATGTTATTCAGTAAGAAGTCTCGGGAGGGTATCTGAATTATTTGTCAGAACATGGACAATGACCAAGCAGTTTGTATAGTCAATTTAAAATCTTGACAACAGAAATTTAAAGATGTCTGCACTAGTTCCTAAGTTTCCCTCCTTATTAGCTTGTCTCATAAAACACTTCTTTTTATGTGCAAGTATCAAAGGTATTCAAAGAAGACGATGGGTCCTCCTACAAAGGACATGCTTTAAATTTTTATTTTCCAGGATTGGGAAACAATCTATCAGCATTACCAAATAAGAAAAACTGATGAGTCGTCAAGGGTGTTATATTTGTATAGTCTATGCATAATATATGAAACTGCTTGTATATTGCATTTGTACAAGGAATGGATTGATGAATAGGTTTACTTGAGACAAAATCACTTACCTATGGCAAACTTTGTTAATTTGAGGTATTCTTAATGCTTGTATTTATTCCTGTATACATGTAGTCTAATTCTCAAAATTGATTGCAGAAAAAAAAATTGTAAAATATAACTCAAGCAAATTATATTTGTCTTTTTATAATTTAGGAAAACATTTCATATTAAAAAAGGTATATTATTTGTAAATAGTTTTATCCATGGATAGATATATTTACTATGATAAATGTTGAAAACACAATTTTTCTATGATTGTGAAGATAATTAAAATACATGCAAGTATATAAATGATGCAAATGAACATTAAACAGTTTGTAATTTACCAGGAAACACCACAAAATACCCATATATTAACATTTTGGCATTATGATAAGTACACTTGTACGTATGTAATTAATAAATTGATTTTTTTAGCAGCAATTGTGTTTTCAAAACATTTTGTAAAAAAAATCCTTAAAAAGTTGACATTCCGAGTGAAACTGAAGAACCATAATTTTTTTCCATTGCATTTTTATTTTTTTATTTCGCTTTATTTATTTGATGAATTATTAGTGTTATCGAGGCCTCTTCATCATGGTTTTGTGACATTTTTGAAAATAAAATGCTTTTATTTATAACATACGTACTCAATTTAAATGTAAATTGTGATTTTACATAAATGTAGAAATGGACCACAATTCTGGAAAAAATAAGCTAAGAAAGTAATTTAAAGCAGACAAGATAAATAATAGAAAATAGATGAAAAAAAAAGAAAATTTATCAAATGATGAGAAATTTCCAATTTCTATTCAAAATTAAGAATATCGCAACATGTCAAAAGTTACAGGCATAATGCATAATGTTAAGAATATTTTTTAAGAATTTTTCATGCATATTCAGACTGTCGAGAATGTGTCGAGAAATGTAAAGACAAAATTAATACAATTAAGAATTTGTCAAGACATTTCAGACATAATGCAGAATGTTAAGAATGTCGAGAATTGCATCAAGAATTTTTCATGCAAATTCAGACTGTCAAGAACGCGTCGATTAATTTTAAGATAAAAATAATATAATTGATAATTTGTCGAGAAAAAATAAGCACAAAATCAGACATTAAAAAGTGTCGAGTAATTTTTCAGACAAAAAATGGTAAATTCAGACAATTTGACTTTTGCGGTGTCAAAAGGAAGAATAATAAATGTTTTATCAATACGAAAACAGCTGTTATTTGTGTATCAATTTTTATTGGTTTTGTGACCACAAAAGCTTTGAAAATTGTCTCCAAACAAATAAAAATACTTTCACCATTTTTTCTTGCAGCAGGAGAAGTCAAAACCCTGTAAAATTTGTGATTTGGTCATGCAACTTTACAAGGTATTCAGTGACAAGAATGACAAAGACGATTTTTTTGTCAATGATAGTCAAAGACTATACTAAAAAAGAGTTGAAAGATTTGATACCTGTCATTAATAAAGCTAAGAGACATGCAAAAGAGGATGGAAAAAGTAATTTTGGGGCCCGAAAATCAAAAGAGCATAGAGGATTCACCACATATTTCAGAGTTCAATGGTTCGTCAACATTAAAGTTAATAAAGTTTTATTTCCAAGTTAATTTCTCAGATACTATTTATTCCATGATCATGTCAAATATTGTTGTAATCTGTTTTTGGAAATAAGCCAGCATTTCAACTGTTATATACTAATCAACAAAAGAAACGTCCACCTAATGGGATCCTCAATATATTTTCTGATAGGGGTGATAGAACTAAAATTACCTTTTATACTTCGCAGAAAAACAATTTTTATTCGTTCCTTGCATATTTGTAATGACAAACTTTAGTCTGTGCTAATGAGAGACATTTTCCTAAGCAGTGGTCATTTTTTTAGAGAAGTTCAGCATTAGGTCAAAGGCGGTCGGAATTGAATTTTCATTATTTGCTGAAAAATCAATGCATTATTCGTAACCTATCCAAAATCACAAAAGTTCCATAAAAAATAAGGTCAAGGTCGAATTCTTGTGTTTTGACCTTTTTCAGTTTGACGTCATAACTTCACCCGTATTCCAAAATTTTTTGTATTCGATGAAGTTCGGATAATTCAGTGATGATTTTTAAGAAATTAAAGTCTATTTTCACTTAAAATTAGGTCAAACTGCAACGAATACTCCAACAGGTCAAAACTGCAAGATATTATTCAGTAAGTGAGAGCCTCGTTTTTGAAAATTCCTTGAAGTATCGATTATTTCAAACTGGCAAATTGTTTGTGATCATTCAATGTGTCAATGTTTTTCTTGTTTGTCAAAAATATCCATTCGATTCTGTGCACTTGCTCATTTATGTCGTGATTCTATTAAGCGGAAGTTCTCTTTATTTTTACCGGAAGTGTTCTTTTCAAGAGTAAAATTAGAATCGAGTATTGCAAAAGATTATTATCAATTAAAGAGAACAAAAATAATGCTTTTATTTTAAATTCTATTCCACAAAGAACGTGAGTGGACGTTTCTTCTGTAGAGTGGTATAGTTCAATTTGACTTAAAGTTATGCTTGATTTGTTAGTTGCATTTGATACTGAATTCCTTGTCCGATTATCGTATGTCCAAAATTTTCATAAGTAAAACTTTGGTAGGTACATCAGAATGGTTTGAAAATAGGTATGCAGCTTAAGCATGATCTGATATATTGTGTTTGTAAATTTGCTAATGGTAGCTCATTAACAGTTCAAAGGAATGATTGACATAGACATTTGATATTTGCAAGGATAGCATCAAGGCTAAGGAAAGTTGCATTGGGTATCGTGGCTGGAAACGTTTAAGGTCATGGTCAGATGATTATAAACAAAAATATTTCGAAAATCTTATGTGACCAATAGCCACCAGGTGAGCGATACAGGCTCACATGTAAGCCTCTTGTTCTTCTACACATTTCAATTGTTTCCAGGTGTACCACTTCCATAAAAAGAAAAGTTTGTAGTGTGAACAAAGACAAAATGGAGCATGCATTAAATTTCCTTTTTAATTCTGCTTTTCACCAGTTTTGTAAATTTTGCCCAACTATACATTTGGTAGGGATAATGAACATTAGTCAGAAAAAAAGGTCAGTTGCAAAATTAAGATATGGATTGTATAATTACTGTTATTTTGAAGAATATAAATTATGTGAAAACTCGGCTGATGTACTCTCAAATTTAATNAAATCCAAAGGACTTTATGTAAGTTTTGTTAGTAAAAGTCTTTGATTAGGTCTCATAAATGTCAGAGAAATACTCTTTCACATGTACTACAATAACGTCAACATTACAACTCTTTGAAATAATTTGCTTTTTTAGGAATTCCTAATATAATGTCATGAAACAAGTTTTAAACTTTTTAATTGCCATGCAAATGATTTCTGAATTTTTATGTACTTACAATACTGGAATAATACTCATGGAAATTAGATTAATAAATTGCTCACACATTTTTAAAACACCTGCAAAGTAATACATGTGTCTTTATATAATTGGATAAGAATAGTAAATTTATTGGTAATTTATATGGATTTCTTTTGATCTACACATACTGATATCCTCAGTATCACCGAACTGGAAATTATCACAAAATCATCGGGTCACTGTGAAGGATTCACATGCGATTTGCTATGCTGACGTCATGTTATGTACTACTTGGGGCGTTCAAACGAGTAATGCGTTAAGAGAAGTATGCATATATATTAATGCAATAAATAGATTAACTGCGCTAAAATAAAATTTTGAGTATGATCATAGAGTTCCATTTATCATTTTGTGAACTCACAATAAAAAGAAATGTAGGAAATTTGGTTTTTGATGCAGACTTTATCACTGTGTAACGCATCAAGCTTGCCGTGAATGGCTCACTTGATACTGGCGGAAATAAAGTCCGTATCAAGAATGAAATGTCCTTTGTTCTATATGTATGTGGTAGTTGGTTCATTTCATTGGATAAATACAATATCTTAACCTCATTGAAAAGATTAAGAATCTGATGAAAAATTTGAAAGGTCAATTCATGTAAATTGTCAGATCATCGTATAAATTTTACCAGAATCGAAATGTCTTGCAACAATTCTAATTTGTTGTCTTTGGGAAAAGTGATAGTGTTAAATTTTAGTTTTTTTTAAGTTTTGCTTTTTTCTAAAAAAAAAGTAAAATGAACTATTCATTGGAATTTTGGATAGAAACACAGAGTTCTCTAATACGGAAAGCATATTGTTTCAGTTGATTACATAAAAAAATATCTGATTTGAGATGTAAAGGTAAACAAAATGTTTTGCAGGCAAATGCACAAGGAGTTAATAACGAAGACATACTGATTTTATACATAGTGTGTTGGTATTAGAATTTTGGCTTTTTGGAAAAAGGGGGATTGGGATTGGAGGTCCCCACAGGCACTTTTCAGGAAGGGAAGTGGGGTACCTATACCGAGAATCAAGTGCCTGTTGGTGTTGGTGGTCCGGTGCAACTGTACTACACTGGCAGTATTTGTTGAACAGAATGAGTGTGTCAAGTTCCATTTGAATTTGAAGTTGGTGTGTCCTTGGGTATACATGTTCTACAGTAGTACTAGTACATGTAATTCTAGCAAATGTTGTTGGAATGAAATTACAAATGTAACTGCCATCCCTGTCTCTGTCGAGTCAAGTTATACGAGACTTTCAAGATAAGAGTTCATACATGTAGTAGTTGAAGATGGAAATTAAATCAGTGCCTCAATCATGTCAATATAATTAGAATACTTTATTTGCTGAAGTATGTCATACATGTATGCAGTAGAAAACAATGAACCGATTCAGAAAATCAACTTCGGTCCGTCCTCGTTAATGATGCTGCACAAGCTCAGCGTTCTCGTAATATACTCTTTGACCAATCATTAACATTCAGTAACATTCAGAACAATGACCATCCTATAATCATAATGCCTTTGGAAACTTATCAATTTTGAATCAGTGGATTAACCTTAGGTATACGTACCTGGTTGCTACAAAAAAGATAGAAAATCGTTCACCCCTAGGACATTAGTGATGTTCACAATTGGGCTGTATGTATTTTTTTTAGAAGAACTCGAAAGTCCTTTTTAAGCATAGCAGTTGTGCATTTTGAAAAAAAATATTGGATGTCATTGAGATAATTTGGAGTACCTACTAGGATCATAGTTTTTTTTGGCGGATCAAAATTTTCGCAGATTTGAGTGGAAAAGGTATAGCCAAAAATTTAAGCGTTTTGAATTTTCATGGATTATCAAAGGTCTGATATACTGTATACCATAAGAATATATGATTTTTTTGCGATTTTATTGTATCCGCGAAAATGAAACCCCCGCAAAAATTACCCGCTAAAACGGTATTCAAGATACTGAAAAAAGTTGAGTTACTGAATGTTCTTGTACATTGAAATAATAAAAAAAATGAAAAGCTGGCCAACTGACTTACTAGTAGATGTAACTAGTATATATGACCTACATGTATATGAAATATAACCTTAAACATTATTTTATTTGCTTTGCCTTTGTTTTGATTTTTTTTGCCTTACATTGTATATGAATATTTTGTCTAATTTATAATTTGAGCAGAAATAATCTAACAGAAAACTTTTCTTTAAATACATTTCAGGATTGAAAAAATTAAAACAAAATAAATTGGGGAAAAAAATCTTTAAAAAATCTGAATGCTCATCAGAGTTTTAAAAACAAAATAGGGTGGGTGGGCAAGTTTTATTTTTTTTATCAATTATTTTTGAGAAATGTTATAAATAATTTTTTAGTGTTCGTCATGAACACTTTAGTTATCGGTCCAGCTTGAATTAGATAAAAATAGATATTGCAGGGCGGGAAACTTTTAAACAGGTTAAAAATCTCCTTATAAAATTGTAAATAATACAGTAAACTTACTGAATAATCTGGTAGAACGTTACATACTATTGTCCTGAAATGGTAAAAATGTTTGAACACAGCTAAAGTGGTAATCGAGGTGCTTAAAGGCTTTTAAGGGATGGCGGATTGAAACTAAAAAGGAGGTGTCGAATAGGCTTGAGTATACAGTACGAGACGTTTATAATACACCCAAACCAATTTCAATTACTACTTCGTTTTTATTAAACTTATTAAATTTCCGGCATTGAGTAATTAAAACGATTATCGAGTACATTATTAAAACGAAAATAGGGCCTATTTGTTTCACGCGTAGTAATATGAAAAATATCGAAGATGTCAAAATAGTTTCTTTATGAAAGGTGTTACACATACCTGCCAACTTTCACGGTTTTGGCGTGATCTTCACGATTTTAACCTTCTGTCACGACCGTGAAACAAAAATTTTGCATAACACACGATTTTGAAGAAATTCACACGAAAAAATGTTTGTTTACACGATTTTGGCTGGAGGGAGATAATCTAAATTCTCGAAAGGGCATAAGCCGATCAGAATCGGGTTTTGCATCTATCACGTGGTATTCGCGTGAAAAACAGCTGATTGGATCCGGCATGTAAATAATCGTAAATATGACTTTTTTGTTGATTTTAAGGCTTCGGCGACGTAAATAAAGTTATGTAACTGGATGGACCACCGGCAATCATAGTGAACAGTTCTTGAGTTATGAATCGGGGTTCACAATCCCTGATACACAACATGATGACTAGGCCGTTGCAAGTTCCACGTTCTGCAGAGTTTGCAGTTGATCTGAGTAGCCTTAATGACATTAACAAACATATTGGTACTGTTATGCACGAAAGGGCACTCAAAATTCCAGAACACCACTCTTTTGACTGAATCAGAAAAGGCAAAAAATATTTAAAAATGTAATGCTTGCTTTATTTATACAAGGATGTACATTTATATTCTAAATATACGTCCTTGATTTATAGAAGAATGGAATAAAAGGAGAAATGCAGTAAATGTACATCAGGCAACTAATAAAGGAGAGAAAGAGTGGTTTCAATCTTTTATTTTCCCCCAAAACAGTAAACTAAATTCAAAAAGGACTTATTTCCAATGGGGTCCTTGTTAAGAACTACAAAAAAATACCTAAAAGTCTACTCCTATGTCCTATAAGCAAATACAAATAAACCTAAATGAACAAGTATTAAACAAAAATGGCGGAATAATACCACTGAGACATCTTAAACTTCAACACATACGAACACATTTAGCTCTTATAGAGCTTTGATTTTAAGAAAACGACGATAAATGAGCAAAAATGAAAATATTTGAATTTATTTTGAAGAGAATTTAAGATGATTTATTATGGTCATTATACATGTTATAAAGGATGACAAATATGTGACCTGAACCCATTACCCAATGTTAATGAGTTTGACAATTTATATAAATGATGAAATGAATATTTTGAGTATTTGTAGTTTTCAACAGGTCATGCACAATTTTTGTCTCGCCTGCAACAAAAGTCCAGGAAAGCGAGACATAGGCATGCAGAGTATGGCGACGGCGTTTACTTTAACTAAATACAGGATATTTTGAAACCGTTTTATGTAGGGACATAATATTTGGTCCAGTGGTACATGTAGTACTAATCAAGTGCTACCAGACAGACCTAACATCATGAGACCTTGACCGCAATTACACAGTCCAGTGACCATATTAAGTTTTTCTGCTAAAGTCCATTTCTCTATAAATAGAAGTGGCAGTCTGTGCCTTTAGCCACTAGCCCTACGCCCGGAACTAGTATAATAAGTCTCGGGCTAGTAAAAATTTGAAGTCACTATAAAATTGTACCTTAATAGGGGGTCTCGATGGAGGTCCCTTTCCCGAAATCCCGGCAATTTTTTATCCATTTTCCCGTTTCCCGGGCGGGAAAATATTTTACAAAGACTCTTAAAGAGCTGGCTTTTCCAGGTTTCACCGGCTCAATTTTCAATAGTTCCCGCTTCACGCTCGACATCCTTTCACGTTTTCACGTGCACTTTTTTGCCAAGATCCTGTTTTCCGCTTACTTAAAAAGGTCAATCCTGCTTCCCGCTTATACCCAATCGAGACCCACTTAATAACAAAGAATCTTCTATAAGGGCTAGTTAAGTTGATATCGGGCTAGTACAACACAGGACCTTACTAGCCCCTTCGGGCTAGTGAATGAAAAAGTTTTTGGCACAGACTGAAGTGGCAGGTTGATAATATTTGGTGTTTAGGCTGGTCTTGGGAATGTATATCAGTGTGGCAGGTTACTTTTGTCCTTGACCTGAATTTCACGATCTAGTGGCCACGTTAAATTTCTCTGCTAAGTCCATTTCTCAATATCTAGAAGTGGTAGGTTGATAATATTTGGTATGTAGGTTGGTCTTGGGTAGTACATGTCGGTCTTGCAGGTGACTTTAGTCCGTGGCCTCAATTTCACGGTCTAGTGGCCACATTACGTTTTTCTGCTGAAGTCCATTTCTCAATAACTAAAAGTGGTAGGTAGATAATATTTGGTATGTAGGTTGGTCTTGGGTAGTACATGTCAGTCTGGTAGAGGAATTTTGTCCTTGACCTCAATTTCACGGTCTAGTGGTCACGTTAAGTTTTTCTGCTTAAGTCCATTTCTCAATAACTAGAAGTGGTAGGTTGATAATATTTGGTATGTAGATTGGTCTTTGGTCACATGTCAGTCTTGTAGGTGACTTTTGTCCTTGACCTCAATTTCACGGTCTAGTGGCCACGTTAAGTTTTTCTGCTTAAGTCCATTTCTCAATAACAAGAAGTGGTAGGTTGATAATATTTGGTATGCAGGTTGGTCTTGGGTAGTACATGTCAGTCTGGCAGGTGACTTTTATCCTTGACCTCAATTTCACGGTCTAGTGAGCATGTTCACTTTTCTGAATAGTTCACTTAGATTTCACATCAATTTAGAGGCCAGCAGGGACGGGCGAGACATCTTTAAGGGTCTTCACTTATTTCTCTTTTGAGATAGGCTTTTGAGATTTGGCCTGTACATGTGGATAGATCACCTCAAGAGGACATGCCACATACAATAGTTGATGACTCTTGACCATTGACCTCTAGGTCACACTTGGAGCGGGGCCAACAGAGATGGATACCATCTCACTGATGTCTAGTTTTGTTATAGAATTGTTGCATAAAGTCTGCAGATATGCAATGAAGTTTCGGAATTTTGATTCCGGTTCCAACTTTGGTAAATTTCCTGAAAATGTTAATGACTCATATTTTTTAACTTTTAGCATATGCTTTCATTTTTTTTTACAAGAGTTTGGAAAAAATAAAATCTGAATACTTAGAATTATGAAATATGATTCAAATTTTGGAAAATATCCTGAAAGTCTCAAAGACCACTTATTTTTGGAATTCTACCTAGCAACCATACATGTAGTGATTTGTTTCAATTAGGACTAATATTTTCACCAACTAAATTTCAAAAATATTTGATTCCAAATTTGGTAAATTTCCTCAAAGTCTCAAAGACCACTTATATTTTGGAATTCTACCTAGCAACCAAACTGTTAGGATTTGTTTCTATTAGGGCAATGATTTTCACCAATTGGATTTAAAAAATATTTGATTCATATTTTGGTAAATTTCCTGAAAGTGTCAAAGACCCCTTATTTTTGGAAATTCTACCTAGCAAGCATACTGTTAGGATTTGTTTCGATAAGAGCAGTCATTTTCACTAATTGGAATTTCAAAATAATTGATTCCAAATTTGGTACATTTCCTGAAAGTGTCAAAGACCACTTATTTTTTGGAATTCTACCTAGCAACAATACTGTTAGGATTTGTTTCGATTAGGGCAGTCATTATCACCAATTGGATTTTCAAAATAATTGATTTCAAATTTGATAAATTTCATGAAAGTCTCAAAGAAAACTCATTTTTGGAAATTTTCCCTAGCAACTGTATATCCTTGTATTCTTTCTTAGTAAAAATGGTAACTATCAATAATTTTTTTTTAAAATGTTGATGAAAAGTACCCCAAAGGTCTATAATTTTACAATAACTAATCCGAGATTCTGATTATCGCAAAATATTCAACGAATGGTCGAATAACGCAGTAATTCACGAATGCGCGCAGCGCATGAGTGAATTACAGCGTTTTTCGATCATGAGTTGAATATTTTCGATAATTAGAATCCCGGATTAGTTATTGTTTTTATTATATAGACATTTTCACATAAAAATAGCTGTTTGATTTAAGATTCATTGAATGAAGTACGTTTTCTATGTTAATCCGCTGCGACGTTTACTTGTCAACATTGACAATATCTATTGTGACGTCGCTTCCTAGAGTGAAAATATGGAAAATAATTTCACAGTTAATTATCACTTTTCTTTCACTGAGAAATTTCAGTCTTTCACCGCAATCTATATAATAACAACTGTTTTCTTTGTCAAACGGGTAAGTGCGCGATGGCCATCTTTTCTGATGGCACCACTTCTAGTTAGATTTTTCGATTTTAGAATTTAATTTTTCTGCCTTTTTGTTTCATTATTTGTTTACTCATGTATTCAACAATCAGATTTAATTATATAATTATTCTCTTTTTTTATTTTTTTTTCAGTTCAATACTAGCCAGGTGAAAATCATCATACATGTATTATGTTTCATATAAAGAACAGCATGATGGTAATTAGGCAGTTTGCAGGGTCCAAATATTGATGGCTGTAGATCATATGAAATTTCGCTGTTAAAAATAGACTTCAAGACATTCACATGCTTAATGGAACTAGAGAAGTGGGATTCAATAAATCCTGGTCAAAAAGCAATTTGATTCATTGGCTTGGACATGTACAGTTGCACATGAAGATTGAAAACACTTGTATTTAATATTATAAAATCTTAATTGGAGTGTAATTCATGTATGAAGTGTGTCATGAAGATTTTGTACATTTCAAAAATCAATTTAAGGAGCTGTATGATGAAAATCTCTGTGGGCAGACTGAAACTTTCACATGCAACATTAGTTGAAGGCATGCAGTTAGACACACTACAGTGTTACCTACTAGTACTGGAACCCTAAATACTGAAATCAAAGTTTTGAAAAATTAAGGAATTCTCTTACCACTCTGCGGTGAACTTGTTGAAAATCTAGAATATATAGGAGCAGGTATTATTCAGCATGTTCAGATGATATTCATTTTCATAGGTACAATGTAAAACCTTAATCTACAATTTCAACTGTTTAGATCTCATAGCAGTTTTCTGCAGAAATATTTATCTACAAGTACATTTCGCAGTAGGAGAAATTTTTTAATCATAAGAATTTAATTGGACTTAACTTGAAGGAAAAAGCCATAGATATTTAGTTTGTGTACATGACATGTTTTTTTTTTTTTTGTATAAATAAATTAAAATCAACTTGAAGTTTCCATCAATTGGGCCATTAATTCATTGTTTCAACTGTGACAAAAAGTACAGTACACACTGTCACAGAGTGTTTCAGTTACAAAACACTCAGGTCTGACATATTGCACAGTGTTAACACATGCAAATGTCTGTAAAAACACCAGCAAGCTTCCTGTTTTGTTAATTACATAGAAATACTGTATATTGGCAATTCATAAATGTCAGTGTAAACACCAGCATTTCACCAGCAATTGTCAGTGTTTTCACTTACGTTAGACCTTGATGTTTTGTACCTGAAACACTCTGTGTGAACTGTATATGGAAATTATTTCAGGAAATTGTCAGTAGATCAGCTTTAGTTAAGTGATTGGAATATATAAATAAGTGATCATGATCAATGCTTATTTCAATTGAAGGACCATTACCACAAATTGACACTGGCCAATTGATTTTTTAAGTGGGGAGGGGTTGTTTGGGATGATTTATGATGAGAGCAGTTGTGTATGCATTTTAAAGCTATACATTATGTACATCCCTCAGACAGGACATACTTTGATCTTTTTGTCCACTGTACTAGTACATGTTTATTACAGTATGCCCAAAGTTGGGAGACTGATTTGCATGTTATTGATAGATTTCTTGCAAAAAAGTTCATTCAGAATGCTTCTGCATTTTATTCTCAGCTTCAAAATTTTGAGAGT
>MJUU01037364.1:3679-14174 GCA_002080025.1 Modiolus philippinarum | reverse complement strand
TATTTTTGACAAAAATGCACCAAAATCAAAATCCTTATCACATGCACATCTTCAATATATGTACAAATGATCTGCAAAATAAAAACTTTCTAGCATAAAAACTGTAGGAGGAGTTTCATGGACAAACCATGTACCCCCCTCGGACGGACGGACGAGGGTAAAACAATATGCCCCCCAACTTATCGTCGCGGGGGCATAAAAACTTAACATGAAAGTTAACGCTGCCGCCATACTTTGTACACATGTCTCCCTTTCCGTCCTTTTCGTCGCAGGCGAGACAAAAACTAATAGTAGTAAGTCTTCCATGGAAGACATGTGTCACCTGCATAGTAAAACAAAAAGATCTTCTAAATTTCGTCAAACAGGAAGTGGGCATGCAAGAGATCCCAGACCTTCTTACACAATATAGGCCCCCATACTAAACACTCCATGCCAAATTGCAGAAGGCAGGAATATGTGGTTCCCGAGTAAAACATGACAGAAATTTTTTAGACTTAAAAAGGGCATGTGAGAGATCCAAAACTCTGTTACACAATATAGGTCCCCATACTGATACTCCATGCCAAATTGCAGAAGGCTCAAATACATGGTTCCAAGAAATTTTGACAGAATTTTTTGTGACGCAGACACTGGCACAAGACGACAGATGGTGATCCCTACAAGCCACCACTGAGTGAACACAGGCGACACAACCAGAAGTACCCCTGTACCCATCATCTAACTTGGAAAGTGTTTTAGACAACAACTTTCATAAAAGGTTTGAAGACAATCATTTTCTTCAGAAGTAAATATTCTCAAACCAGGACAGATTGATATAACTGAAAGTTTGCTTAATTAGCAAACAAAAAAGAAACAATCATTGATCTGCTGTCAATCCCTTTTCTTTACAAAAATGCACAGCAATTCTTCATAGAATATTGAAAATTCTGGAATTAATGCAATGTTTTCTATTATTGTGGAAAAAGTGACTGATTTTAGGTCGCAAAAATTTTTGCTGGAATGTCAGAATTTGCAATAATCAAGTCCTGCAAAAAATTTCTTGATTTTCAGAATACTGTAATTCCTAGCCTTTTTCCAAATGTACTTTTTCTCAAGGCTATGAAATTAGTATTTGGTTCATTTAAACCAGAAAGCTAAAAAACAGCAAAGATATTGGAGGCAGTTTTATTTACTGTTGTGAAGCATGATTCAGGCTGTAATAATAAATATAAAAATATACAAATAAAAATAACAAACAAAAAGCTGCAATAAATAGGAAAAAAATATCACAACAGATCATCATTACGACTGATCAGTCAGACCACACCATTCGTCTCGAAATCACACTAAACAATTATAGTTGGAGTTATATCACTGTCTGACCCACATATTTAGTCTAGATATCACCCTAAACAATTATACTTGGGAGTAATAACACAGTCAGACCACACCATTAGTCTCGATATCACCCTAAACAATTATAGTTGGAATTATAACACAGTCAGACCACATCATTAGTCTAGATATTACACGATACAATTAAAGTTTGAGTTATATCACTGTCAGACCACAAACAGTGAAGACTAAGGCAAATATAATTATAATTAGAACTGACTAACTCAGGTGATCTACTCTTAATTTCGTTATTTGGGAAATTATATCCCTTATCTTTGCAGAGTTTTTTATATTTTGGTATAGCAAAACAAAAGTTGATAACCAATCATGTACAGTGAATTCCATGTTCTCTAAAGCTTTTTTTTTCCGATTAAGAATTTATTATGTTTAAAGTTGTACTGCTTTCACAAGTTTTCCTGTTTCAACATGAGGTTGCACGCGTTGTCGGCTAGGTATACCCCCACTCGTTGAAATAAATCATCCAAGCAGTAGCTGAGAAAATTGTGACGAAAATTTTCACTATGCTCAATAAAGGGAAAAATGACAAAGTCCTGCCAAACAGGAAGTTGATATCATAAGGCGACCAAAATGGGAGACGACACATTCCCCCTATATATAAAGTCAAATACCAAATTTGAAATAAATTGGCCCAACAGTTGCTGAGAGAAGTGCGACGAAAATTTTCACTATGTTCAATAAAGGGAAAAATGGCCAAGTCCTGCCAAACAGGAAGTTGATTTCATAAGGTGACCAAAATGGGAGACGTCGCATTCCCACTATATATAAAGTCAAATACAAAATTTGAAATTAATCGGCCCAGCAGTAGCTTAGAAATCACTATGTTCAATAAAGGGGAAAATGACAAAGTCCCGCCAAACAGGATGTTGATATCATAAGGCGACCAAATTCCCCCTATATATAAAGATAAATACCAAATTTGAAAAAAGTGAGACGAAAATTTTCACTATGTTCAATTAAGGGGAAATGGCTAACACCCGCCAAACAGTAAGTTGATATCATAAGGCAACCAAAATGGGAGGCGACGCATTCCCCCTATATATAAAGTCAAATACCAAATTTGAAATAAATCGGCCCAGCAGTTGCTGAGAGAAGTGCGACGAAAATTTTCACTATGTTCAATAAAGGGAAAAATGGCTAAGTCCTGCCAAACAGGAAGTTGATTTCATAAGGCGACCAAAATGGGAGGCGACACATTCCCCCTATATATAAAGTCAAATACCAAATTTGAAATAAATCGGCCCAGCAGTAGCTGAGAAAAGTGCGACGAAAATTTTCACTATGTTCAATAAAGGGGAAAATGACAAAGTCCCGCCAAACAGGGAGTTGACATCATAAGGCGACCAAAATAGGAGACGACGCATTCCCCCTATATATAAAGTTAAATACCAAATTTGAAATAAATCGGCCCAGCAGTAGCTGAGAAAAAAGCGACGAAAATTTTCACTATGTTCAATTAAGGGGAAATGGCCAAGTCCCGCCAAACAGGAAGTTGATATCATAAGGCGACCAAAATAGGAGATGACGCATTCCCCCTATATATAAAGTTAAATACCAAATTTGAAATTAATCGGCCGAGCAGTTGCTGAGAAAAGTGCGACGAAAATTTTCACTATGTTCAATTAAGGGGAAATGGCTAAGTCCCGCCAAACAGGAAGTTGATATCATAAGGCGACCAAAATGGGAGGCGACACATTTCCCCTATATATAAAGTCAAATACCAAATTTGAAATAAATCGGCCCGCACTAGCTGAGAAAAGTGCGACGAAAAATTTCACTATGTTCAATTAAGGGAAAATGGCTAAGTCCCACCAAACAGGAAGTTGATATCATTAGGAGACCAAAATGGCAGACAACGCATTCCCCCTATATATAAAGTCAAATACCAAATTTGAAATGAATGGGCCCAGCAGTAGCTGAGAAAAATGCGATAAACTTCAGACGGAGGGACGGACGGACGGACGGACGGACAAGGGTATTCCAATATACCACCCACTCACGAGTGGGGGTATAATAAGGTAACTACAATGTCTGTACATATCACTATTCATGGAAAACAAAAACTGATATTGGACTAAGGATGATAAAGTTTATTAGTGATTCCCAATACAACAGAATGAGGAAAAAACTCAAGCTTCAGAGTCGAAAAATTTTCTTACATGGATAAAAAATATTAACTTTTTATTAGAAGTACATGTAAATAAATCTGGCCAATTATAGGCTTTATAATACCACATCAAGTTAATTAGTAGATTTCAATCCCCTCTCACACTGTCCCATTTTCTTTTTTTCCAAAACTCAAACTTTCCTGCACATTCTTTTCAAATTATGATGAAAAAGTGACAAATCGCATAGTGAAACATTCTTTTGATTGCAATTTTAGTTTGGTAGGTTGTGGTCTTTATATGTATTACAAAATCTCAAATGGGTGGAAATATTAGTGTCCATATACTCATATACCCTTAAAAAACAAAAAAAAAACACACACACACAAAAACAATTTTGTATTTATTTTACCTAAATACATTTCAAATTAGATGCAGTCCTCTGATCAGTAGTAATAATTTTAACACAAAAATACAACAATGGAAATAAAATAAATAATATGAAAATCATTTTTTTAATGCTTATGTTGTTCAATACTGTATAACAATATTCAAATATGGCCTTTTGTAGAGGTGAATATGTTTTTTTTTACATGTAAACACACATATTCACCTCCACCGATGGTCTCGGTGAATATTTGTGTTTACAGGTCCGTAAAAAAAGTGTATTCACTGATACAAAAGACCATGATTGTTTTATTATATAGTTCAACACATTATGACATCATGAAGTGAATTTCACTCAAGTAGGTGAACTACGTTTATTTATTCAACTCTTCTGATTTCTTTACGATTATAATGTAAAATAAAAACAACTACCGGTATACAGTAATTATGTTTATCTTGGCTTGTTGGCTATTTATCATGTTTAAATTCTATACTGAATAACATTGATACCTAAAATGGCCGTTTATTGAAGCTGTATACTGTAATACATTTATGTACTGACATATTTATGTTTACGCCTGACAATACTAGATTTAAGTTATACTTGGCTAATCATATATGTTTTAAAGTGTATAATTGTATATTTTTCATGGTAAATTCATGGTTTATAACATTTGTTTTCTTGGCTAATTACTATAAATGTTAAAGACAGTGGAACTATTATTCCCAATGACCAATAATTGATTTACTGTTTGTTTACAGTGGTAAATTATTTTTATGGGAAAGACGGTATATGACTTTCATTTTCCTATGAAAATTAAGTATTCATGTTTTGGATTGTATATTGTTTATTTCTTTTATTTAATTAGCTTTTTATGGTATTTTCCTTGGCCAAATAAACATTTTAAATCCTTAACTGTTTCAATTTTTACCTCAGAAAATTTGTATTGCTCACAAGTATTACATTTTTGCTGAAAAAAATGGCCCATATTAGTTTTTTCTATATTTTTCTAATTGTAATTGCCTCAGTAGTTGAAGAGAAGAGGATCTTTGACTGTTTTCCCTAAGGTCCAATGTTAAATTATGTTCCCTGTCAGCGACAATCTTGGATAAGGTGCAAACTTCAAAATCAACTCTTTTATAGGGGACTACCCAAGGACTTTTGTGGCCAAGTTTGGTTCCAATTGGTTCCAACAGTAACTGTTTCAAAGAAGTTCTCCTACTTAAATTTTTGCTGTGGAACTTTTATGTCTTACTTTGAAGAAAAGTATTAATTACAGTTAATGGGTCAAACACCCAAGGGACTGATAAAAACAATTGGAACAAACGGGGTGTTCGAGATATCAAGGTCTAACTATGTTTAAAATTAAACATTGGGACCATAAAAAGTGTTCAAGGCATCCATGGTGTTCTAGTTATTGCAGTTCGGCATCGAAGTTCTATACTGTATTTCATTCTATTTAACATTTATGTTTAAAATGACCTACAGTAGTATTTTCTTTATGCTATTTATGTTCTGTGTTGGATTCTGTGGTATGTTTTATGGATTTTCCTTACTGGGCTCTCCCTGTTATTGATTCAGACTTTTGTTGTCACTTTTATTTATGTGCAACAAACCTGGTGAAGTGACCTTTAAAATATGCGAAAAACTTATAATTTTTTAAAGATAATTTGCCATCTTTGACCTTAATTTGAGACTCTATAAATAACTTAAGATGTCTTGCCATGTACAGGCTTAACTTACGGTTCTGTTTCTCTTGCCATAAATGATCTTTACTAGAGTGTAAGATCTCTTGGAGGGTGTGACTTTATTTTCATGTTCCATTACAAAGTTGGGTATAAAAAGTTCTGAAAGCACTGTGAATGATTCTAACAAATTTACCTTTAACAGAGACAAAATGCTGTAGTTATTTAAAATAAAATTCACCAGAATAAAAAAAAATCATGGACAAAAAACTTCCTTGAATTCAATAAAAAAAAGAAACAAGAAAAACAAACAAACAAAATAAATTAATGACAAACCAATTGTTTACAAAATAGAGACAGAAAAAAATTGTCATGTCTTTTTTTACTCAAAATTGTGAAGAAAAAATTTAACACACAAAAATGTCATGAATCGTATAAAATTTAAAGGTAGATGAACAATATATTTAACAATAAAGTATCTATATTTTAATATTAACAATGATTTTCATACAAATCTTTATAAAATATGTCTGCTCTCATAGTTATCACATCATCTGGCCTAACCTGTACAGAGTATTACCTGTACAATTTTGTTGAAAACTGAATGTTCAGGAAGGGTCAAAACTAGCATTGCAATATGTCTATTTTCATATTTTTTTACCATCCTTTACAAATTTGGAAATATATATTCCAAAGATAGACAATTTTGTTTCAATGACTTAAACTGTCAATAACAATGAAAAAAAAAACAATATTGCCTTACAATACAATGGAATGAAAATGATTACTGGGATCAAAAATCTACTATACATAGCTATAAAAACATAACCTAGTAGTAAAGTGAAATATCACAAACAATAAATGGGCAACAATTCTAAAAACATCTCATTTCAACTTTTGAAGAAATTGCTTTACACATTAATTTTTTTTTAAACTGCAACAGGTTGATCACAAGTAGTATTCTATCTGTAAGTCACATTCTTGATGCAAAATCTTTTTCTTTAACCAATCCAAATCTGACGGAATATAATAGTTAAGAAATAATTAATGATACCCATATATTTATATTGTTTTTACAACGGGGTTGGCACTTTATGGTGTTTATTTTGCCCCGAGCGTTAGCGAGGGGTAAAATGTCGCCATAAAGTGCCAAACGTGGTAAAAACAATATAAATATATGGGTATCGTTAATTATTTTGATTCTCATAGGACAAATATGGCACTTTGAAGTAGAAATAATTTAGGTCATGAATTAATATTATTTTTACCACGGGTATGGACACAAAGCTAAAGAAGGACGTCATATTAGAATATTGTATAACTTGTTCCATCATTTTTTGGGTTTTGCCTGCTACTGTATGTCCTAACCAGGTTTCAACTTTAACAGTAGATTTGTAGCACCAGGCTAGTAAATTTGATGAAGGACTACTAGAATTTGTAACTTGCTAGTCCTTCTATCTAGCAAAATTTGGAAAATTTCTCAAATAAATATCTATTTTGGCCAGTAAAATCAAAGTAGGACTATTGAATTCAGGTGTCTTGTAGTCCTTTTGTCTATTGAGAATTAAATTTAGGGTCAAACTCTGCTAACCATGACAATTTACCCTGGTAAATTGATACTTGTGTTTTAGATATCTAGGATCTACCATAGCTAGCTTGTTGCAAAAGAAATGTGTATCATCGTGTTTTTTGTCATACATTTTAATAGAAAGATACGATATGGTTTATATGAGGTGTAGTTTGCCAAAATATTTCCATATACATTTGAGATATGATTTAACAAGTGTAGACACTAATCATATCTCGCCTAACTGAGCTGCAGTTGATATATATTCATGAAATCTTGTACATGTACATGTATATTCATGAAAACTTAAAATTGTCTTAGACCTGCAAAACTTAAGTTAATGTAGAAAGTCATAATTCAAACATATAAAAAATCAACAAATAATTGACCTACCACATACTATAATTGAGAAACTAATTATAAAAAAAATAAAGTGCTACGCAGAGTGCAGCATGATACGACCGCGGCATGTCGACCACTGAAATATGAACAAGTGTTAACTTAAACGAATATGGACACAGTAATTTGCTGGACACAATAAGGACCTTGACACATAAATTAACTGGACACAAACTAGTGAAAATCAAAATTAGCCTTTTTAATCCCTTATTAATAGGATATCGTAAGAGCTAAGAAAAATCTGATTTCACATCTTTTTGAAATATTGCAATTTGGCCCTTTGACCCTTTATAGCTTGGAAACCGTAAGAGCTACACAAAATCTATTGCCATGGTACTGAAAGCTTACAATGAGAATAATCCAAAGAAAAAAATCTCATCAAAATCTGATGAAAAATGAAGATTTCACATATTTATAATAATTGCAATTTTTGCCTATTTGACCCCTTATTCCTCAGAAAGAGTAAGAGCTATGCCAAAACCGTTGAAATACTGCTGAAAGCTTACAATTAGAGGAATCCAAAGAAAAAATCCCATCAAAATCTGATGAAAAATAAGATTTCACATATTTCTGATAATTGCAATTTTGGCCTCTTTGACCCCTCATAGCTCGGAAAGGGTAAGAAGTTCGACAAATCTGTTCAGATAATAGAGGAATCCAAAGAAAAAAATCCCATCAAAATCTGACAAAAAAAAAAAATTTAGGTTATCAGCATTTTTTGCAATTTTGGCTCCGTTGGGTCGCTCATAGCTTGGAAAGGAAACAAGTTATCAAAAATCTGATGGTGCAGCACTAGTTTATTTTTCATAAGAAATCCAATGCAAAAACTTGCATCAAAATCGCACTTAAAATAAAATAAAGGGCTATGCCAAGCGCAGCATGATACGACCGCAGCATGTCGACCATTGAAATTTGAACAAGTGTAAACTAAAATGAATGTGGACACAGTAATTTGCTGGACACAATAAGGACCTTGACACATAAATTAACTGGACACAAACTAGTGAAAATAAAATTAGCTTTTTTAATCCCTTATTTCTAGGATATTGTAAGAGCTAAGAAATTCTGTGGACTACCATCAAGAGAAATCCAAAGAAATAATTCAGGTTGAAATCCACTGAAAAATACAGATTTCACATATTTTGAAATATTGAAATTTGGCCCCTTTGACCCATTATAGCTTTGAAACCGAAGAGCTACGCAAAATATACTGCAATATTACTGAAAGCTTACAATGAGACTAACTAATCCAAAGATAATAAAGGGCTACGCTTAGCGCAGCATGATACGACCGCAGCATGTCGACCACTGAAATTTGAACAAGTGTAATTTAAAAGTGAATGTGGACACAGTTAAGAGCTTGACACAGTAACTTGATGGACACACTAAGTAGGTAGACATAGTAATTGTTGGACACAAACTAGAACAAAAAAATTCGTCGAAAGAAAGATTTTACATATTTTGAAAATTGCAATTTCGGCCCTTTTGACCCCTTATAGATCGGAAACCATAAAAGATACAAAAAATCTGTTGGAAAAATACTGAAAGCTTACAAAAAGAGGAATCTTTAGAAAAAAAATTCCATCAAAATCCAATGAAAAATAAAAATTTAGGTAATATGCATATTTGCAATTTTGGCCCCGTTTGGCCCCTTATATCTCAAAAACAAAACAAATTATCAAAAATCTAATAGAAGCGCACATGTTAGTTTTTCATAAGGAATCCATTGAAAAAAACTGCATCAAAATCCGACAAGAAATAAAAAAATAAAATTTTTGAGATTCCCCCCTTTTGGGCGCCATTTATCTCATGAATGGTACATGCGACATGAAATCCTTTGCATACTACTGATTGGAAATTTTCTCAGAAGCACACTGAAAGAAACCCCATCAAAATCTGATAAATAATAAAAATTCTACAGCCAAATACAAGAAAACACCCGATTTTCCCCTTTTAGGCCCCTTTTTAAAAACGGGAGAGGCCACGATGACCAAAACCACTCCAAGCCTTCCTTTTGTGCCAAGGAACATTGTGTTAAAATTTCATAAGGATTGATCAACTTGAACTTAAGTTATTGACAAAAAACAAAAGTGTCTACAGACAACAACGCCGACAACAACAACAACGACAGCACCATACCATTATACGACCTCAAATTTTTTGCGGTCGTATAAAAATCCCATCAAAATCTAATGAAAATTTCACATATTTCTAATAATTGAAATTTTTGCCCCTTTGACCCCTTACAGCTCTGAAATGGTAAGAGCTACACCACATACGTTGGCATAACTCTGAAAGCTTACAATGAGAGGAATCCAAAGAAAAAAATAGTAATGGTGGATTACATGATACCCCGCCACATTTCACAAAATTTCGAAGTATCAAGGGGCATAACTCCAGAACCCCTTGGACCTCTGAACCCATATTCGAACTCGGCCTGAGTTTTGTGGTGAACAAGCTACATACCAAGTTTGAAGAATGTATGTTATTCCGTTCAAAAGTAATCAGTCGGAAACCTTTGGGGGACGGACGGACGGACAGACAGGGGGACGGACGGATGGACACACGACTGAGGGTATCACATAATACCACGCCACTAAGTGTGGCGGGGTATAAAAATCCCATCAAAATCTGATGAAAAACAAAGATTTCACATATTTCTAATGATTGCAATTTCGGCCCCTTTGACCCCTAATAGCTCGGAAACTGTAAGAGCTACACCAAATGTGTCTCCATACTACTGAAAGCCTACAATGAGAGGAATCTAAAGAAAAAAATCCCAATGTAATCAGATGAAAAATAAAAATTTGAGGTAATCCACATGTTTGCAATTTTTGCCCCATTGGGCCCTCATAGCTTGGAAAAGAAACAAGTTATCAATAATCTGATGGTGCAGCGCTATGTTAATTTTTCTAAATGAATCCATTGCAAAAAACTGCATCAAAATCGGACTAAAAAT
>MJUU01037362.1:26511-47551 GCA_002080025.1 Modiolus philippinarum | reverse complement strand
GAAAGTCTCAAAGACCACTTATTTTTTGGAATTCTACCTAGCAACCAAGCTTAAAATGTTTCTGTAGTTTAGGATGAACATTCTCATGAATTGGATTTCAAAAATATTTGGTTCCAATTTTGGTAAATTTCGTGAAAGTCTCAAAGACCACTTATTTTTTGGAATTCTACCTAGCAACCATACTTAAATTGTTTATTTAGTTTAGGAAAAACATTTTCATCAACTGGATTTCAAAAATATTTATTCCAATTTTGGTTAATTTCCTGAAAGTCTCAAAGACCACTTATTTTTTGAAATTCTACTTAGCAGCTATATATCCTAGAATTCTTTTAGTAACAATAATGACTATCAATAGGTAGATTTCAAAGATAATGAAAAAAATTATGCCAAGGGTGTATAACAACTGTTTTCTGTGTCAAACAGGGAGTGCGGGGATAGCTGTCGTTTCCGACAACATCTAGTTTTTTTTTTATTTGTTTCTTCTACTAATTGCCAGGCATGGGTATTCATGTTGTTCCAACACATCTAACTTTTACTCATTTCTCGATCAGATCCTTTAGTAAGCAAAGTTCTAAAGGTAAAATTACACCAGGTTGAAAGGATTTACCGTACATTTATACTATTTTTCAGAGAAAATTACAATAGGAATTTATATTGCCATTCAGTTCAGCTAAATAAAGAAAGTATTTGATTGTCTGGTTTCTCATTTTCCATTTCTGTTGTCTGAAAACAAATGGACTTCACTGTTCCATGATTCTGTAAAAGTACTATTGTTCATGAGGTTCCAATTTTCATGGATTTTTGTGGTTGACTGAAACCACGATATTGAAAACCCAACCAAATGCCAATTGTCACATTACTTCCAATGGAAAGGCTTTCAGACCATGAATTTAGGAAATCATGAACTAAACTACAAAAATTCAAACTTATTAAAGTTCTTTCACAGTATTTTTGTCTGATGTACATGAGCCACCATCATTAATTTAAAATATATTGAAGAAGTGAAAAATAGCCTCATTCATTTTCATGTAAAATAACCCATATACCAAGAATTTAACTTTGTATGGCCTTACACAGTAGTAATTACCTTTTCTGAAGATTTACAACTTGTTAAGCAGTTATTTAATATCATTTCTTCTTTTCCAGGGAAGATGAAAATTCCTCAAATGACCTTGTTTTAGAGGTCAAAGAACTCAGTGATATGTTGGGATACACAGCTGAATTAATAGGAACCAATGTTAATGCAAATCCATATGGTAGGTAAAAGATAAGGGGTGTTAACGAAATTACCGAACAGAACTGTCAGGATCGGAAATCCAAAGGGCAATAAGACAAAGTAGGCACAAAACCAGAGGAAGAAGTGTAAACCGCAATGGTCCTTACTTTGTATATACATTTCAAAAGATTGATTGGTTGATTAATATGGGGTTTAACGTCACTTTCAGCTATCTTATGACGGTCAGTTTTATTGGTGGAGGAAGCCGGAGTGCCTGGAGAGAACCACCGACCTTGGGCAGGTAACTGACATACCTGATCACTTATGATTGTAAGTAGAGTGCACCCTCTTTTGATATGTACAAAGTGGGGCACGAACTCACACTGCAGTGGTGATAGATTAATAGGATCTTGCATAAGGTCAGATTAAAGATCCGGCTATCTTTCACAAGTGTAAGAAATTTCGTCTTTTCTCGAGTGGAGCGTAGCGGAACGAGAGTAAAAGACGTAGAATTTCTTACACAAGTGAAAGATATCCCGATCTTTCATTTTGACCGAATGCAAGTTCCTATTTCTTCCGTAAAACACGGATAGAAATGTCTAGATACTTATACCGTGTGAACAATGTTGTCGCCATTTGAGTGTTCCTAACATTATGACGTCAGGTGTTTTATGACGTTTAGTCATAGTTACGATTGTTGTATCACAAAAATCAACACGTCTGGTTGGTCATTTACCGGTGTGAGATGAGGTCGCGTGCATCGATCTCACATGGGTCATCTCCCACTGTAAACCATCATTTACGGAAGAATGTATAGGTAATAGAACAACAATGGTGATTTTTCACAATCAGATGAGTTTTAAAATTGTTTTTAATTATGTTAGTTATATTCGTATGTTATTTTTATGCTATATTTACAAATTTGTTTATAATGGTTTACAATATATTATTGTTGAGGGTCTCAGGGAAGATTAGTTTGTAACTAACTGTGTTACCCTCTTGAAATAAAGCTTTTATTATTATAATTATTATTATTACTGCCTTAATCACTCGGCCACCCAGGCCCCCATTTTAAAAGAAATGGTATGTTAAACTGGTTTTATTGTGCATCAAACCTCCCATTCCATTACAGTAGTGTTTGGGAGCAACTCAACAGCAATTGCTATTGAAAGAGATTTTTTATCCCAGTACTACGTAAAGAAGAATATTTAATCACAGTTTGGACTAAAAAATCAATTTTTTCCACAAGAGACTGATATCCAGTAAAGAAACTTTTTAATGATCTCATAAAACATAATTTTTTGAAGCCCTGATTTATAAAGTGGTCATGGAGGTATCAATACCGAATGAGAAAATTTGAAGGATTGATATTAATTCTTACATAACGAATCAACTGTGAAACATAAACTCCATATGCAGGAGAAGTAAGAATATTATTACTATTATTTATTGAACAGGTTGGGCGTCGCTTAATTTTCTCTGTCTTGTAGGTAATTTCAACACGAATAATCCTAATATAATTGACCCATGACCAGTAAGGTCAATTAAATGGAGTAATACACTCCATGTTAGGGAAATTAAAGTTGTCCCTTTTGTCATAAATTTCAGTACTGAGAAGACCATTTTTAATTGTTAACATTTGCAGATCTAGTCAATAATTATTTACTGCCACTAGGGGGTAATTTTAGTAAATTGTCACAAAATATGGGAAACAAATAATCAAGAATAGGTCTGATAATCAAATAATCATTAAAACATGCATGTGGTAATCAAGTATTAACCAATACCTCCTTCCCCTATTAATCAGGTAATCAAGAAACCTTTGAGAAGACTCACTTTGTAGAATTTAGCTTCAACTTCAAATAACAAGATATTGCTATCCATTGATTTAGAGGACATATTTTTATCCCCTCGCCCAACGAAGTTGGGGAGGGGGTATAGCGTTTCACCCGTTAGTCCGTTCATCTGTTTGTCCATCCGTTCAAAGTTAAGACCATATATGTCATAGATGGACAATGTTTTGTCCATGGATGCTTGAGGTTGATATATAGAATAGGTGGATTTCACCTACATTTCATGCATGAGTGACTCAGGTTAAAGTTAAGTCCAGATCTGGGATACTACAACTCTAAGAGGAATAATATTTTGTATGTAGATGCGTCTTGTAAAGTTACAAAGCTCCGGATAACAATTAGGTCACTTTGACCTACATTTCATGCATGAGTGTCTTAGGTTAAAGTTTTTGTAAGAGTCCAGAATCGTAGAGGAATAATATTTTGTATGTAGATGTGTCTTGTAAAGTTAAGAAGCTTCAGAAAAAATTATGTCACTTTGACCTACATTTCATGCATGAGTGACTTAGGTTAAAGTTTTGTAAGAGTCTAGATCTTGGATACTGCAACTCGTAGAGGAATAATATTTTGTATGTAAATGCATCTTGTGAAGTTGCGAAGCTCCAGATAAAAATTAGGTCACTTTGACCTACTTTTCATGCATGAGTGACTTATGTTAAAGTTTTTGTAATAGTCCTGATCTGAGATACTACAACTCTTAGAGGAATAATATTTTGTATGTAGATGCATCTTGTAAAGTTAAGAAGCTTCAGAAAAAAATTTGGTCACTTTGACCTACATTTCATGCATGAGTGATTTAGGTTAAAAGTTTTTGTAAGAGTCCAGATCTGGGATACTACAACTCGTAGAGGAATAGTATTTTGTATGTAGACGCGTCTTGTAAAGTTGCGAAGCTCCAGATAAAAATTAGGTCACTTTGACCTACATTTCATGCATGAGTGACTTAGTTTAAAGTTTTTGTAAGAGTCCAGATCTGGGATACCACAACTCGTAGAGGAATAATATTTTGTATGTAGATGCGTCTTGTAAAGTTGCGAAGCTTCAGATAAAAATTATGTCACTTTGACCTACATTTCATGCATGAGTGACTTAGGTTAAAGTTTTTGTAAGAGTCCAGATCTGGGATACTACAACTCGTAGAGGAATAGTATTTTGTATGTAGACGCGTCTTGTAAAGTTGCAAAGCTCCAGATAAAAATTAGGTCACTTTGACCTACATTTCATGCATGAGTGACTTAGTTTAAAGTTTTTGTAAGAGTCCAGATCTGGGATACTACAACTTGTAGAAGATTAATCTTTCATCAGTAGATGCATATGCTATGGGTATGAGGCTCCTGATTGAAATAAGGTCACTGCATTTCTTGCATGACTGGCTCAGATTTAAGTAACAAGCCAGATCATGAATGGTACAACTTTGTGGAGTGCTTTTAATATTAGATAAACATTCAACAATCGGGTGAGGGGATTAGCTGTCATTTCTGACCTCCCCTTTTCTTGTTTTTAGGTATTGGGAACAAGAAGACACCATTACACTTTCTAGTCATTCACGGATCACTGTCAGTCAAGAATCCTCCAGAATTTAAATTAGATGGTGTGAAAGATTGGTTTGATTCCAAAAATAGTAACAATGGTCATGTAGAGGGCATTGTTTGGCACTGTCAGTCAGGTGTTTTATATAAAGTAAGTCTGTATAAGTGTTTGAAGAACTGAAACATTGTTTAACAATAGGACACAGTGAATTGTAGTTTAGCAACATTTGTATGAGGGGAGATGATCTGATTTTATGGCAATTTTCATTTTTGTGCAAGTAGTATTTTACTAGCCGAGTACAGAATTATACTAGGTATATATATACTGTAAAAGGGGGAAATTTTAGTAAGGGGTTTATTTATTTTACTGGCCGAGTACAGAATTATACTAGGTATACACACATGTATACTGTAAAAGGGGGAAATTTTAGTGAGGGGTTTATTTATTTTATTGGCCGAGTACAGAATTATACTAGGTATACATATAAGGGGGAAATTTTAGTGAGGGGTTTATTTATGCTAATTTCGTTATGGGCACATATCCCTGCAAATTTCCCCTTGCATAAATTTGTTTTTATTACACACATAATGAAATTTTAGTGAGAATTGCAAAACTAAAGCCTCGCAAATTGGCTTAGAAATCAAATAGCAAAATTTAAAGCTTGCAAAAATAACCCCTTTAACAGTACATCTGCTATAAATTTGAAATGTCAGTTGTTCATAGTACCTGAGCAAAATTGTCTATTTATATGTCCAAAATAAATTATATAGTGATTTAAACTTGGACATTTTTCAGCAAATTGATTACACTGCACTACAACATAAACAGTGAAAGGGTATGGAGTAAATGCTGATGAGACAAAGTCTCTACAATTACATGGTTAAACCATGCAAAGGAACAATTCTTTTATTGCTGTTCTTCATCTTGAAGCCACCTGAGCTTTGCTCATACCTCGTAGTAAGTTTAAGACGGCCCCAATCACCGATTTGAGCACAATTCATTGCTAGATCCATGCATACTCATGGATGTGGGGTTGTTAGCAAACATAAAATCAACTGGCAAAGGGTTATTACAATTGCTTTCATCCGTTTCCTGAAAAAAAGTTTAATAAAAGACAATCAAAACATATGAACAGCCACAGGGCACTCATCCAATCAACTGAAAAAAAACTTGGCATTATAAATAACGAGATGTGGATACTTTAAACAGGTAGCCATAATAACATTTGGAAATGACATATTAAAAATAATAATTGCACATTGTATGATACCCCGCCACGTTTCACAAAATTTCGAGGTTTCAAGGGGCATAACACCAGAGCCCCTTGGACCTCTTATTACAAAATCAAACTTCGCCAAGTTTGAGGACCCTATGTTATTTTGTTCAAAAGTAATCAGTTGGAAACCCTAAATTTCACAAAAGTTCAAGGGGCTTAACTCAAGAACCTCATGGACCTCTGAACACAAAATCGAACTCGGCCTGAGGTTTATGGAAAACAACTTGCATACAAAGTTTGAAGACAGTATATTATTGCCTTTACAAGTTATTAGTAGGAAACCTTCAATGGACAAATGACTGAGGGTATCACATAATAACTCACCACTACATGTTGCGGGGTATAAAAATTATGAAAGTATGAAAGTATATCCATATAAGAAATTTCCTTAAGAGCAAGTGCACCATATCTGATAAATATACATGTACAAGTGTTATTGTAAATAACAAGATGGCATCAGAAAAACAGTGGTAATCAGAAGAACAGAAATCTGATTTGGAGTTGTATTGGTACCACTATATTTATTTCTGACACTATAATTTGTATCTTTTTCAGGTCCATCGTCATCATGTCAACCTGTCATGGCCAATTAAGGAACCGCAACTGTCATGTCGTAAGGTCCATATATGTGTTGATGTATCTAAATATGAACTTTCAGAGGACAAGAAATCCACATTTACAGATCTGGCAAAGTTCAAAGGACAATCATGTGACTCCCTTATAAATATTCATGAACTATTTGTCAATGAAAATGAAACAAGATAGCATATGTGTCATTGTTTATTTCTGTTGTCAAAAATAAATTTAGATTTCAAAACAAATCATACATTGTATTTTGTGTCATACACATAATACATGTAACAAAACAAATAAGAGCTGTAACTCTTTCTCATCATACAGTATATCAACAAAACAAGGGCTATAACTATTTCTCATTGTACAGTATCAACATAACAAGGGCTATAACTCTTTCTCATCATACAGTATCAACAAAACAAGGATTATGACTCTTCTTATCGTACAGTATAACAAAACAAGGGCTACAACTCTTTCTCATCATATCATATTATAGAATCACAACTTTTATTGGTAACAAAAAAATCAGATTCATAAATCCTTTTAACATGATTGCTAAAATGAAACAAACTTACAGGCTTTTAAGTTCATTGCAATACTCTAATTTACAAACATATTCATCTTAAAGGCTTCATAACAAACATATTACCAAGAATAAAGAAAACATAGGTAATCAACGATTACAAAGTTCGACTCGTTATGGCACATGGACACAAAAACCCTATTTGGCCAGGGTGCAATACAAAGGCTAGATGATCTTACCATGTACAGTAACCGAGACCTGAATTCGGAGATAAATGGAAAAGTGACCTAATTTTGCCTGGATGCTGACCTACCCCCAAAGATGCATGCACATGCAAGGTTAGATGATCCTACAATGTACAGTTACTTAGATCTGAACTCGGACGTAAACTTGAATGCAAGTCAATCATGCGGAAAATATAGGTTAAAGTGACCTAATTTTGCATGGATGCTGACCTACCCCGAGAGATGATTGCACATGCAAGGTTAGATGATCCTACCATGTACAATTACTTAGATCTAAATTCGGACATAAACTTGAATGTAAGTCAATCATGCAGAATAAATTGGTCAAAGTGACCTAATTTTACCTGGATGCTGACCTACCCCCAAAGATGCATGCACATGCAAAGTTAGATGATATCACCATGTACAGTTACTTAGATCTGAACTCGGACGTAAACTTGAATGTAAGTCACTCATGCGGAAAATATAGGTCAAAGTGACCTAATTTTACCTGGATGCTCACCTACGGCCAAAGATGCATGCACATGCAAGGTTAGATAATTGTACCATTTACAGTTACTTAGATCTGAACTCAGACATAAACTTGAATATAAGTCGATCATGCGTAAAATATAGGTCAAAGTGACCTAATTTTGCATAGATGCTGACCTACCCACAGAGATGCATGCACATGCAAGGTTAGATGATTTTACCAAGTACAGTTACTTAGATCTGAACTTGGATGTAAACTTGAATGTAAGTCAATCATGCGAAAAATATAGGTCAAAGTGACCTAATTTTGCCTGGATGCTGACCTACCCCCAGAGATGCATGCACATGCAAGGTTAGATGATCCTATCATGTATAGTTACTGAGATATCAACTCGGACCTAAAATTAAATGAAAGCCAGTCAAGCGGAAAATATAGGTCAAAGAGACCTAATTTTCCTGGAGGCTGTGAGTTAGCCCTAGGTGCATCTGTACACAAAGTTTGATGACCCTACCCTTCATAGTTACCAAGATATATACCTAAATGCGGATGCAGACGAAGACGCGGACAACGGGGATACACCAATAGTCCCCCTCAACTTCGTTGAGGCGAACTAAAAATATGGAATCATGCCAATATTCAAGATATCTTACATGTCTTATAAGACCTGATTTTTCTCCACTTTGCAGCAGAAATTTGCCTTCTGCAATCAAGATTATACCTTCACAATTTCAACAGATGCCCATGTCCTCCCCTTTTTTTAGCTAACAAAAAATCCCATCCGTCATACCTGCAAACCTGTATGAAGTATTTCTGCCACACTTATGAATAGAAACAATTATCGACAGACAAAAAGTAACAACTTGTGTGATGTAAAACAAAAGTTTTCTTTTTTTACTTGGCAATTATACATGAAGGAATGTAAAATAAATATACATGAAGCACAGCCATCCTTTTTGTTGGTCACTCATTTTGATAACATTTTAAAAGTGCAGATTGTGTTGCATCTCCTTTGAAATATTTCTTATTTACATGTGTGTGTTACATTTGAAATTTATGAGCATTTACAGATTTTCAAGTTTTCATATTTTTTTACTGATCAATCAGCCATCACACTTACTTAAAAAAGACCAATCATTCATCATCCTTATCCATTACCAAAATATCACAAAATCTAAAAGAATCTTGGGACTTCTCAAGCCCAAGAGTAATAAATATCTGCACTATTTACATCTATATATCTGCATTATTTACATCTATGTGTTAAAATCTGCATGGACATGTATAAAAACTAGAAATTTGTCCGTACTGATTCCCTACAAACTGATCTCCAGCAACAATGAATATCTATATCAATAGAGTAAGGCCGGACAGTGCACAAAAGTATTAGAAGATCTGTTCTTAGTTTACATTGTTAACTGTATTGTTTGTTCACACTTTCATTTCTGAATCAATGTTGTTAATGTGTACAATTAGCCATCCTATTTCCAAGTTGCAGGTGAGGGCCGTGAGCCATCTTTTCTACCTCTCCCTACTGCGCCTGGGCCTAACTTCTTGTCAATGTTCAGTGCATCTTGCTGTGCTAATTCTTCATCATATCTGTAAAATAAGATTTAAACAGTAAATATTTGGAGAATAACCAACGAAATGCCAATGAGAATCATCAAATTCAAAAATCTGAAAAACTTAAAACAATTTCCTTATAGTGAGGTGCAGTCATCTTCAATACAGGTATTTAAAATTGAAACAGGGTGATTTGACTACCACTGAAAATGGATATAAATGTATAAGTGCTGGAAATTTTGCCTATTATATTACCCCGAATGAGTCTGCTCTTTTAGCTAGAAATATAGAAGGGGTCTGTATACACGGCCACCAATCCATCTAGATCACAGCCAATGCTACGAGAAAAAGTTCAGAGGAACATCCAGATATGATTTGCAGGAACCTTGAAAAATGGTAAACAAAGCTCTTTTTTGGTGCCTTCCTATGTTTTAATGCACAAATCAATAAATTTAAGAATGTCATCAAACTATCCGACGATTCCCTTGTAATGTTTAAAAATATCTTCTAACTTTATAACCTATTCTAATATGGGAACAATGGAAACCATGACGACTAGCAATATGAAAATCTCCAATAACATAATGAGCGACTTCACAACAGTCTTTACGCTGAAATTGACGACGTCACAATATCTTTTGCATACAAAAACGTCAGTTGTTACCGTGTATACTATAGGTCTGCTCAGATCATGAAATGTCATATTAGAATCGAAATAATTCATGTTCGCCAGTGGTTTGTAGTCGATTTATATATGGGTGTGCATTATTTTCGTTTATTTTACGCCTCGCTACGCTCTTGGTAAAATATTAACGAAAATAATGGCCACCCATATGTAAATCTCCAACAAACCACCGGCGCCCATGAATTATATCTTAAATAATTGATGTAAAACCTTTGGCAGTCGGAGCCGGAATATTAGTATCTGACCCCCTCTTACTGCCAAATGCTCTGGAGCCAGGAATTAATGACAGAATGAAAAGTTATTTTGCTTCATAACATGTTAATCTTAGAAGGGTATGATGACTTTCTTAATTTTTTTAATCTTTGCTTCATAACATTGCAAGACACCAAAAAAAGAGCTCTGTTTACCTATTGCTCATACCACCACCTAGGGGCATGCACAGTCTGATGTTAGGACAGAGCCCATGGAACCAATTCTGTTGCAGGGAAGAGTGAATTGAATTAACAATTTGAAAATAGCACAAACTATTAATAGTAAAATTTACAATGTTGATAGGAGGAATGTAATAAATACAGTGAACAGCAGTAGAAAATATTCTCTGATGATAGTTTTGTTTGTGATACAAAAAATATTGTCGACAATAATGGACAAGTCCACTTGTGGGCAAGTCTGTTATTGGAGTCAATATTTGAAGTGTCAGAAACAAAACGACTATTATTCTTTTTATCGGTAATTAATTAAATTATTTGATAAAAACTTAAAATCATTTGATAAAAAAAATTATGAAAAATCCAAATAAATCATGAAATCTGGAAATCATCTATTGAATAGTCAAAGAATTGAAATGTTCCAACAGATTTTTGTAGGTGTTACATTGAGGCACTGACTGACAAAGTAGGTGTGGCCTAATATAGCAAATATTTTTTAGTATTCGGGCAGAAGCAAAAACTGAATATATCTGCCTCACAAGATCAAAGAAAAGCATACAAATTACCGATGAATGATAAATATTAGTAAACACAATGTGTTTAACACATATAGAAAACAGAAACACTTACAATAAATCAAAGTATCCTAGATGTTCTTTTTGTGGTACTTTGTTCCACCGTACACTAAAAAATACAAATATTTGTATTATGGTTTTAAAATACTAGCATGTTTAAATAAATAAATATATTTTTTTAATTATCTAAATTCAGCAATATCTCCTGTTATAATATGAATGAGTCAGGTACACAAAAACTGAATTTCTGAAAATTACTCCACATTATAAGTTGGCAAGATTACACTAAACCATAGATAATCAATGATTACAATATTTGCCTCTTTATTGCACACAGACACAGCAACCAATTTTGCGAAGGTGCTGACCTACCATCCCTGATGCATAAAAGAACAAGGTTAAATGGTCTTACCATGTACATAGACTGAGATCTGAATTTGTCCATAATTTTAAATGTAAGTCATTCAAGTGGAAAATGAAGGTCAAAGTGATATAATTTTGCCCGGATGCTAACCTACCACCAAAGATGACTGCATACACCAAATTAGATTATCCCACCATGTACAGTGACTGAGATCCGAACTCGGACATAAACTTGTATGTAAGTCGATCATGCAGAAAATATAGGTCAAGATGACCTAATTTTGGCTTTATGCTGAAATACCACAAAAGATGCATGCACATGCAAGGTCCTTCAATGTACAGTTACTGAGAACTGAACTATGACATAAACTTGAATATAAATGTGATCGTGCAGAAAATATAGGTCACAGTGACCTACTTTTGCCTGAATGCTGACCTACCACCAGAGAAGCATACACTTGCAAGGATAGATAATCCTACCATGTATAGTTACTGAGATCTAAACTTGGACCTGAAAATAAATGAAAGGCAATTGAACAGAAAATATAGGCCAAAGAGACCTAATGTTCTTGGAGACTGTGAGATAGTCAAAGATGCATCTGTATGCAAAGTTTGGAGACCTGTCCCTTCATAGTTACCAAGATATATACCTAAATGCGGATGTGGTCAAGGACATAGACATGGACATGAATGCAGATGCAGGGGGTACTCCAATAGTCCCCTTAACTTCGTTGAGGCGAATTAATAAAGCCATTCTTTTTATTATGATGGCAAAAAATGTGAGGTCTTAGTATGGTATGGCGCTGTCATCGATGTCCTCTGTTCAATTGATATGCAGTTTTCTACAATGTTGTGAAAATTACCATGCCCTCAAGAATAAGATTTATGATAACTTGTTTCCTTTCAAAGCTATGAGGGGCCAAAAGTGGCCAAAATTGCAAATGTGCAGATTATGTAAAACTCTTATTTTTCTTAAGATTTTGATGGATCCTTTTGATGCAAGCTCTTTAAAAAAGAAAGAAGTTAAAAGACCCCTGTAAAACCTATTTCTAGAAATAAGATTTTTCTTGTTCTTGCTTCAGTATTCATTTGCCAATGTAATTTGACAATTTTTATTATACCCCCCACTTGAAAAGTGGGGGTATATAGTGATGGGGTTGTCCGTCCGTGCTTCCATCCGTCCGTTGCACCTGTGGGTACCCATTTCTTATCCGCTACTCCTCCTGAACCACTGAATAGATCTTCGTGAAACTTTAACACAGTCTTTGTGGCAGAATGTAGATGTGCACCTCCTATTTCAGAATTTGATTTGATTTTTTTTGGGTTTCCCATAGCAAAACATGGACTTAGCGATTACATAACAAGGGGGTACCCATTGATCATCTGCTACTCCTCCTGAACCACTGAATAGATTTTCATGAAGCTTTACTACATCTTTGTTACAGAATGTAGATGTGCACCTCCTATTTTAGACTTCGATTTAAATGATTTTTGGGGTTTTTCATTGAAAAACATGGACTTTGCCATTACATTACAAGTGGGTACCCATCTCTTATCTGCTATTCCTCTTGAACCACTGAATAGATTTTCATTTAACTTTAATAGTGTTTGTGACAGTATGTAGATATGCACCTTCTATTTCAGAATTTGATTTAATTGATTTTTGGGGTTTCCCATATAAAAACATGGACTTAGCCATTTCATTACCATTGATTACAAGGGGGTATCCATCGCTTATCCGCTACTCCTCCTGAACCACTGAATAGATTTTCATAAAACTTTACATTTTGCATGATGTGCACCTCCTATTTCAGAATTTGATTTGATTGATTATCAAATGGGGAGTGGTGGTATATATAAGTGAGCTTTGCTCAGTTTTTCTTGTTTCATATCTGCAATAAGTTACAGACTGAATGTAAACACACTGTTTTGCTTCAATTTAATTGTCCTCTTAGTCTTTGCATTCACAGCATTATTGACTAGGTTTCCTGTATTGGCTTAGTCCAATACTCACTCTGGCATTTGTCCTGGTGGTATCACAATATTAATCAAATCATTCATTAGACGATATTTCATAATTCTGTCACTTGACGTAGTACTTGTCAAAGATGGTGATGCATTAACCTACAAATAAAACCATAAAAGTTGTTAACTATATTGAATAATATTAGGGTAGTTACAAAAATATAGAGGTGCACTTTTAAGAATATTCACAATGGATCAAATTTGCACCTATTTCTAGATATTTTTGTTTAATATGTGTATAAAAATGTAATGGATTTACTGAAGTTAATTTTCACACCAAAATGTAATGTATTTATGACAAGAAATTTCCACTATCCATTACATTTTATGTTTGCTGCTCCATACCACAAAGTTTGGAATACTGTGAAAGCACTATTGTTTGTGGGGTTCCAATTTTTGTGGATTTTGTGATTCGCTTAAACCACAAAATTTAGTTCCAAACGAAATGCATTTTCCCTAAGTTTTGATACAACTATTTTGTAGGCACTTAATTTCGTGGTTTCCAGTTCTGGAAACCACGAAATTAAGTGCCTACAAAATAGTTGTATTTATGAAATCCACTAAAATTGATGTCCATGAATAAAAGTACTTCCACAATATAACTAAATTTATGATGGAAGATGTACACAGTCCAAAGAAGGTTTTAGGAATCTTTATTTGAACTGTCTTGGTATTATTTGCACTTACAATGTGTGTTTTTTTTGTTTATACAGAAAAGAGTAGCCATTTGGGGGAAATGTAAGGATCTGATAGGTAAACACTTTCTCCAAAAGGGCCCTTGATGGTATCGTTTTTTTTTTTTTGTTGAAACAATACATTTAGAGAAATACAAAACTTGACAGGGCATCACACAGATTTATTTTGGGTCTTGTTGTACCCTGCAAACTGTGTACTAAGGATTTTAAAATATAATACAAATATGAAAAAGAAAGGAAATGGGGTAAATGTCAAGGAGGACAACATCCCATATCCAGGTTAAAACAACCCAAAACAAAGTATCTCCAAAGTAGTTGAATAAGTGGCTGTACTGTACAACGATTATAAATCCAGACTGCATAACCAGCTTTGAAGTACTACATACCTCAATTAACCAAGGTTTCAGATTGTCGTCCACAATATAATCATAACTGAAAAAAATGATTCTTTTATAAATACTAAATTAATATACAAAGCCATAATTTCGATTGGAATGTGACTTACAATTATGAAGGAGTTGTCATTTTTTGGCTAGGATTACCTTTAATGTCAATATTAAAACTGCAAAGAGGACAAGGCAAATCTGGATGCTGTAAAAAAAATTATTTGGAAACTTGGTTACAATCTGACTTACACTTGTAAGGGCACTTTGCCAGTTTATGTTTGTTGACAACCCTGCAACACATATTCCACAAAAACATAATAAACAAAGTGTTGTGCAATGGGTATTAAGTGATATGAAAATATACTTTTTACTTTTTAAACCTTTTATGGTGTTTTATTATTATTTTTGTTTTTGACATATTTTTATCTTTTAATTGTGGCTTACATAACCTATATATTTTAATTTTCATATTCTGAAAACCATCTGGTTGCAGTGTGGAGTCCGTAAAAAGATTTCCCATGTAAGACATATAGGCTCTCTAAATATTTTATTTACAGTATACTTGTTCATGAGAAAAATTCTTGTATGGATGAGGTTTGTTTAGGGGGTCTCAATATTCTATATACCAGTAAGTATCGACAAAAATATCCCTTTGAAAATTGAAGATATCCCATTAATTTTTTAAATATCCTGTTTTCCATAGTCAAAATATCCAATATCCCAGTACTTTTTGTCTCAAATATCCCATTTTCCATTAGAAAAAGATCTAGTATCCCAATGTACCCTAAAATTCAAATTTTGGAATTTATTATTTTGTCAATTTCCAAAATACATGTATGTTATTTTGACCACCTGATTATATTGCCCACATCTCATTATCTTATAATCCCAAGTTTTCTTACAATTGACTCGATCTGTGCCCTGTGTTTCGCTATATATTTTAGCCATCCACTAGTTTAAGACAATAATGTGTTGTCGGGCTAGGGATGACAGTGATTGTAAGAAAATTTGCCAGTTTAATCTGTTTGTTGAAGATCCCGCATCCATGACCAGAAAAGACATGGATGTAGTGTTGTAAAGAATTATGTTCAAACCGGTGCTAAGGACCATCTTGAACTTGCTATGAGGTATAAACAAAGCTCATTGTCAAAGGCCTGATGGTGACTTCAAGATGAAGAACAACAATAAAAGCATTGTTCCTTTGCTTGGTTCTACATTGTATTTGTAGAGACTTTGTCTCGTGTGCATTTACCCCATATCTTTTCATGTTATATGTAAGTTATCATGGAAATGGACAAAGTCATTACTTGAAAGTTAAGATGGTGGATTCGATAAGTGTTATTTTTTGCAGATTTCATGTCCCAAGGGCTGTTCAGCGGAATATAAATTTAATTCAGTTTCCTTTGCCTCAGAAAATAGTACTAAAGTATGTCATTCTGTACAAATGTATATGAACAACTAAACATCCAGGGCATTTCAAGCTTAATTCTACCTAATGATAGAATGCTGCAATATGATTGGTCAACTACCAGTGAATTCTTGACAAATCCATAGCATTTCAAGCAAGTTTTGAAGCAGCAGGGTATTTGTCTTAAAAATTTGTCAGTTTTACCCTCTACCATGGTATTTGCTTAAAAAATTGGCCATTTTCTACCCTTCACACAGATGCTTGTTAGAGATGCAATAATCCGCGCCCTTGTGCTTGGAGAAATACAACATCAACTGGTATTTTTGGCAAATCCCCCTCCAAAACATGATATATCTGTATAATATACCCTGCTGAAACTTGAATAACATATAATATTTAAGGCAGAAAATTATAAGACAATGCTATATCTTTACCATTTCACATAAGTAACTTGTACCACTCCAGATTTCTTTTTGAAATGAAATAATTGGACAAATTGGTTCACAGCAAATGGATAAAAACTTTGATAACTGGTTTTGTAAGTAGTAATTGAAATAATTCTCTGTGAAGATAAATATACATATAAATATATATAGTGTGATGGTGCAATATCTTGTATCAGGAGGAGTCGGTTGAAAGAGCTGTATCACTATGAGTTGCGTCAGCGACAAGTGGTGATGCAAATCATTCAACTGATGAGACCTGATACAAGAATGTTGTACCATCACATCTCTATTTATAATTTGTTTATCTAAAATTCTACAAAAAATAAATACTAAAAAAAGTTTATTCATTTGACGTTACATTATTTTCAGTTTTAACCAAGGAACTACTTGATGCTTGACGTGACGTTTTGCTTTTGTTAACATGTATACACGCGCGATGTCGTACCATTCTTTTATCACCACAGTGTGATGATACAACTTTCTGTATCATACAAGTTGCACTTAGTAGTGTTTCTGCCGTATTTTATATGAAAATTCTAACAATGTTAGATAAATGTGTAGATTACTGTTTTGTAGGTTTAATAGGATGTACATGTATACTTACCCATAGCATTCAAAACAGTGTCTGTCATTTGATATGTTACCCTGCAAAATACAAAATGTAAAATTTTTATCAACTGTCAAAATTTGTGGGCTTTTCTCTCCATGAGAGCATCAATTTTTAAATTTTCTCTGAGCAATTATTTGTTCTCTGCTTAACAAAGCAATCATTTTAATAATATTAATTGAATGATTGTACTGTCATTTAGATGCTAGTTAAGCCCCCTTCATAGATTTTAAGGTATATTGCAATTTTCTTTCACGCTAAAAACCCCATTACCAATGTTCAAATGTTAGCAGGTACAGGATAGTGCGATAAGTGAGTCAACTTTTATGATACCCCCTACATTTCTAATAATAATTAATGGCCTGTGTTTTTAATATTCTCTGCAACTCAATAGTTGTCCGATTTCTTTGTACGTGTATGTAACCGTAATGGCAAGACTGAATTTGACTTGATTGGCTGTCTGTCCAAAAAACGCCTTTTGGTCAATAATTTCCATGTAAATTTTTGTACTCTTATCAAGTCTAGAGAAACGCCACTAGAACCATGTTTTCCTCCCTGTATCTAAGGCTCACACAAATAAACTAAAGTATATATTTTCAAACAATAATTATGTATTGTCTTTTCATTTCATGTCATAAGGAACACAAATAAAAATTGATACTTACAGACACTGCTTTAAGAGAATGGACAGTCTGCCAATTAATTTCATCAAACAATCTGTCTGTAACCTATAAAAATATACATGTAAAACATCATGATAAGTAAACAAAATTAGAACTTTGGGATGCTTATTGGTCACATTTTGGTTTTTCTGTTAGACTTTTGGACTTAACTGAATTAATCCATTCAACAGCAGTCCATTTTTATGCCTATAACATACTTCATAAATTTTTATGCCTATAACATACTTCATAAATTTTTATACACTTTTTGCAATTTAATTGTATAGCAGTTTTTAAGCTGTTAAGCAGCTTTATACTGTTGCTTTCGGTCTAGACTAGACACTAGCCAGATGTACCTAGCAGACATCACATATGCAATAATGTAGTTCATGTCTGGCAGTAGTTTGTGAGAAACTAATCGTCAAATTCAAATTATTTCCTTTGAAAATGTTCAGACTGAAAGTATATGCAGTTCTTACAAAAAAAAGGCATGAAAATGTAGCTTTATTTGACATTCGTAATTCAGGATTTGGTTCATTCATAAAAAATTCCCACGGTGCGCTATAATTTTTACAAGTTTTGTATGAATGGAAGCATAGTAACTTCTACGATCACCAAAAAAATTGTAACTCATAAAGCTGTATGAATCTCTTATTAAAATCATGACTTTTGATCATTTTATTGTTTATATTAACATCTTATCATTTAAAAAGGTTTAAGCATATTCATTTTCTTGGCCCGTCTTCCAATGTTTACATTTTCTGGAAAGGTGTGCACATGCATGTACCTCCAGCTTTGGAGAGCTTACTTATTTACATTTGTACAGCTTGTCTGCAAAAGTCTTCAAAAGTCTGCAAACGCCGTTTTTGAAAAGAATTTAAAAATAATTCTCTGTGGGATAAATTATATGACCTTTAAAATCTTTTGAATTTACAATGAACCATTATGCAAATGTATCAAAAATGAATTATTGGTTCAGTTTTAAACTTTATCTTGGATGGCGCACTAGATAACGATCGGCTTCTCTATGCAAATCGTAATCAAGTATGTTTTGGGTAATGGCGAACTTTGCTGATTTGCGACAAATTGTGGGAAACTGCTTGCTTGCTGACCATCTATCACTTGCAGTGTTTTCCTCTTTTGTTTCAATTCATTTTGCACCAATTCGGAAGCAGGAATGGAATTCTGGCAGTGGACAGATGTAAGAAAACATCAATCATCAATCCAAACAACACAGAGCCTGAGGTCCGACAGAGGCTTGGTACAAATAAGAAACAAATGCTTTTGAACCTGATCAATGTTATTTCGAGATGTTTCGGCCGCAGCAACATGATTGCACTGTCTGCAGGATAACACAAGATTTTTGTGTTTGGAACTGAATTTGTCGCATTTGCGTTGATTGAACTGGAAAAAATTTCTTTAAAAAATCAAGTCATTCAGAATAAATACTAATCTTCATTGGGAAAGCAAAATTCCCTTATGTTACAAATTAGCAAGCCTTTCTGAGACATACTTGCATCGTATGTGTTGGAAATATAATAACATGGAAATGTGGATGAACCTGGAACGTCATAAAAAAACCCATATATCTTATTTTGTTCAAGGCATTTTTAATTTTTCGACAATATATTAATTGTAAATAAAGGGCTACGCCGAGCGCAGCATGATACGACCATAGCATGTCGATCACTGAAATTTCAACAAAAGTAGTTCAAAGTGAATGTGGACACAGTAAAGAGCCTGACACAATAATTAAATGGACACAAAAAGAAGCTTGACACAGTTATTAGCTGGAAACAAACTACGGAAAAAATCAACCCTTTTGATCACTTATTGATAACCAGAGGCTCCCAGGAGCCTGTATCGCTCACCTGGCTTTCAGTTGCCTTAAGCAAGGAAACATTGTAAGTTATATAGTTGATCTTCAGTTTCTAAAGCTTTTGTAGCTCGAACACCTCCAATATCTTGAACTGTTTTTAAAGTCTGATCATGTTTTACTGTATTTCTTTTATTGGCTTATTTTTGACAAAAAACGTTCTTGCTAAGGACCACTTTCGACACCAGTTTTGAAGTCGAGACGTCATTTTGTAAATGGCAGTCAACAAACAATTTTCAAAATCGGTTTTGAAGTCGCAACATCAATATCTATTTGGAAATCAAATTTCATTGAAATCGGACAATGTTGAATTTTTCCCCCTTTTTTTGGAGACCAGTTTAAAAATGGTAGTCAACGAACAATTTTTAACATCAGTTTTGAAGTTGCGACACCAAGACCTATTTGGAAACCAAATGTCATTGAAATGGGACAATGTTGAATTTTCCCACCATTTTGGTGGCCATTTTGAAAATGACGGTCAACGAACAATTTTCAACACCGGTTTTGAAGTCGCAACATCAATATCTATTTGGAAACAAAATCTCATTGAAATTGGACAATGTTGAATTTTCCTGTCTTTTTTGGCGGCCATTTTAAAAATGGCGGTCAACAAAAAATTTTAAACATCAGTTTTGAAGTTGTGACATCAAGACCTATTTGGAAACAAAATGTCATTGAAATCGGACAATGTTGAATTTTCCCGCCTTTTTTGGCGGCCATTTTGAAAATGGCAGTCAAGGAACAATTTTCAACACCAGTTTTGAAGTTGCAACATCAATATCTATTTGGAAACCAAATTTCATTGAAATCGGACAATGTTGAATTTTCCCGCCTTTTTTGGCAGCCAGTTTTGAAGTTGCAACATCAATATCTATTTGGAAACCAAATTTCATTGAAATCGGACAATGTTGAATTTTCCCGCCTTTTTTGGCAGCCATTTTGAAAATGGCTGTCAACGAACAATTTTCAACACCAGTTTTGAAGTCGCAACATCAATAGCTATTTGGAAACCAAATTTCATTGAAATCGGACAATGTTGAATTTTCCCGCCATTTTTGGTGACCATTTTGAAAATTGCGGTCAACGACCAATTTTCAACACCGGTTTTGAAGTCGCAACATCAATATCTATTTGGAAACCAAATTTCATTGAAATCGGACAATGTTGAATTTTTCAGCCCCTTTTGGGGCCAGCCATTTTGAAAATGGCGGTCAAGGAACAATTTTCAACATCAGTTTTGAAGCATGGCAAACATTTCATCAGTTTACACTTGACCTTCATCTTCTATAGTTTTAGAAATATAAGATGAAAAATACGAAAATTTTAAAAATTCGGTGAAAAAAGGGCAATAACTCCTACAAGGGTTTATGGATTTTCTTCAAAATTTCAAGGTGGGTAGACCTTGATGTGCTGAACATTTTTGCATTTTACACTTTACCTCTATCTGTTACACTTTTTGAAATAAAAATAAAAAATGCAAAAATTTTGAAAATTTAACGTAAAAAGGGCTATAACTCCGAGATGGGTTTCAGATTTTCTTCAAAATTGCAGGGCATGTAGATCTTGCCATGCTGATCATTTTTACACCATGTCAGATTATTGGTTTTCGAGTTATTGGCCAAAAACTGCAATT